>RCUC01170908.1:0-30953 GCA_003697995.1 Taxidea taxus jeffersonii | reverse complement strand
AAAGCTGTGATCACCAACACAGCATGGTACTGGCATAAAAATGGACAGAATAGAGAGCCCACATATGGACTCTCAACTCTGTGGTCAAATAATCTTTGACAAAGCAGGGAAAAATATCCAATGGAAGAAAGACAGTCTCTTCAATAAATGGTACTGGGAAAATGGGACAGCTATATACAGAGGAATGAAACTCGACCATTCTCCTATACCATACACAAAGATAAACTCTAAATGGATGAAAGACCTCAATGTGAGACAGGAATCCATCAAAATCCTAGAGGAGAACATAGGAAGTAACCTTTTCGACATCAGATACAGCAACTTCTTTCAAGACACATCTCCAGGGGCGCCTGGGTGGCTCAGTGGGTTAAAGCCTCTGCCTTCGGCTCAGGTCATGATCCCAGGGTCCTGGGATTGAGCCCTGAATCAGGCTCTCTGCTCAGAGGGGAGCCTGCTTCCCCACCCCCCACTCTCTCTGCCTGCCTCTCTGCCTACTTATGATCTCTGTCTGTCAAATAAATAAATAAAATCCTAAAAAAAAAAAAAAGACATGTCTCCAAAGGCCAGGGAGACAAAAGTGAAAATCTTGACTTCATCAAGATAAAAAGCTCTGCACAGCAAAGGAAACAGTCTGTGAGGCAACCCACAGAATGGGTGAAGATAATTGCAAACAACACTACAGACAAAGGGCTGCTATCCAAGATCTATAAAGAACTTCTGAAACTCAACACCCAAAAAACCAGATAATCAAGTCAGAAAATAGGCAGAAGACATGAGCAGACGCTTCTCAATAGAACACATACAAATGGCTAACAGACACATGAAAAAGTGTTCAACATCACTAGCTATCAGGGAAATTCAAATCCAAAACACACTGAGATACCACTTTACACCAGTTAGAATGGCAAAAATTGACAAGAAACAACAAATGTTGAAGAGGTTGTGGAGAAAGGGGAACCTCTTACATGTTGGTGAGAACCAAGTTGATACAGCCACTTTGGAAAACACTGTGGAGGTTCCTCAAAAAATTAAAAATAGAGCTACCCTATAACTGAGCAATTGCACCATGGGGTGTTTACCCCAAAGATACAGATGTAATGAAAAAAAGGGCCGTATGCACCCCAATGTTCATAGCAGTAATGTCCACAATAACCAAACTGTGGAAAGAGCCAGGGTGCCCTTCAACAGATGAATGAATAAAGAAGATGTAGTCCATATAGTCAATGGAATATTACTCAGCCATCAGAAAGGATGAATACCCAGCTTTTGCATCAACATGGATGGTACTGGAGGAGATTATGTTACATGAAATAAATCAAGCAGAGAAAGTCATTTATCATATGGTTTCACTTATTTGTGGAACATAAGGAATAGCATGGAGGACATTAGGAGAAGGAAGGGAAAAATGAAGGGGGGGAGTTGGAGGGGGAGAAAAACCATGAGACTGTGGACTCTGGTAAACCAATGAGGGTTTTAGAGGGGAGGGGGATGGGGGGATGAGTTAGCCTGGTGATGGGTATTAAGGAGGGCACATATTGCATGGAGCACTGGGTGCTGCACGCAAACAATGAATCATGGAACACTACATCAAAAACTAGTGATGTACTGTATGGTGACTAACATAACAAAAAGAAGAAGAAGAAGAAATAAAACAGGACTTGTAGTTCTGGAACTATTACAAAAAACAATCTGAAAATACTTCTGACACAAGTGCCTAATAATTCTGGGGAAAGTTATAGAGATAGGTGTATATAGGTAGCATCCATATCTATCTATATCCTTTAAATACCTCTATATATCTATCTGTATATCCTTTAATGTATCTATCTAAATCTAGACAGATATGTTAAAGGAAAGATATATACATACATACATTTATATCAATATAAAGAATATATTTAGATATAGATACATATGTTAAAGGATAGATGGGCAAACAAAGAGGGACCTACAAAGGCAATAAATGTATAGATACATAAATGGAAAGAAAACTAAGTGAATTTAGTTAACTGATGCAAAGGCAAAAGAGAGTGGCCAGTTTTGATTTTTGTGTTAATGAAGTTATTAATGGCCTTGGAAATAGATGTGAAGAAGTAGGAATTTTCCTTTTAAGAGTTTAGGCAGCAAATGGTAGGGGGTAAAAAAAGATCAATTGTAAGCTGGAGGGTGCTGCCAGGAGAGAGTTTTATTAACTTTAAGATGGAAGAATCATAACCTGATTTAAGACTTACTGTTCTTGTAGTGCCTGGATGGCTCAGACAGTTAAGCTGGCTATCTTTGGCTCAGGTCATGATCTCAGGGTCCTAAGATCAAGCCCTGCACTGGGCTCCCTGCTCAGTGGGCAGCCTGCTTCTCCCTCTGCTTCTGTTCCCTACTTGTGCTGTTTCTCTCATTCACTCTATCAAATCCATAAATAGAATCTTTAAAAAAAAAAAAAGACTTAATGTTCTTACCTAGCTATCTCTTACTTAGTCTGTAAGATTGAGCTCAGGTATTATCTCTAAGACTACCTGCACTTGGTCAAACTCCTCTATTGTCTTAGCACTGTCAAAAGGTTGTTATCATATCACTTAGAATATTTTAATGAATATATCCATTCAAATGTCTTGTCTCCTGCAGATTATAAACTCTGTGATCATGTGTTACTTATCTTTTAATAACCAATTCTTGGCAAAGGTTTGGCAATAGAAAGTTCCCAGGCAATGCTTAACTAAACTATGGAGCTTTTCAAAATTTCTCCTTTTTATAAATCTTCTGTATCCACATTTTGTCCTTTTTTCTTCCATTATAACACCTATATACTTTTTAATTGCATTTATTCCTTTTCACATGTATGACCTTCCTACATACATACTTATATTATAAACAACATAATTATTTTGTTTATTTTTATAATACTAGCATTTAGCATAGTGCCTATCATTCATTTATTGAATATTCAATGATTTCTTGAGTAACCAGTCATTATTCTAAACTCTAAGAATATAATAATGAAGAAGATTTATCTTCTGGTAGAGGAAAACAGACAATAAACCATGAAAGAAAATTATTTATAATAGTAATTATTAAAGACAAAGAAACAAGGTGATATGCTAGAGTAACTGCTGAAAGTGAGGAGTCATTAATTAATTAATTTATGATTTATGTATTTTTAGAGCGAGAGCATGCACATGCACATATATGAGTGGGAGGGGAGTGGCAGATGGAGAGGGAGAGAAGAATCCTCAGACAGATTCCCTGCTGAGTACAGAGCCCAAAGCAGGCCTTGAGGGACGCCTGGGTGGCTCAGTTGGTTAAGCAGCTGCCTTCGGCTCAGGTCATGATCCCAGCATCCTGGGATCGAGTCCCACATCGGGCTCCTTGCTCGGCAGGGAGCCTGCTTCTCCCTCTGCCTCTGCCTGCCTCTTTGTCTGCCTGTGCTCGCTCTCTCTCTCTCTAACTAATAAATAAATAAAATCTTAAAAAAAAAAAAAGCAGGCCTTGATTCCAGGAACCTGAGATCATGACCAGAGCCAAAATCAAGAGCCTGCTGCTCAACCAACTGAGCCACCCAGCCACTCTATTGGGCTCAGACCCCAATAGAGTCCTTACTTTAGGCAGGATACTTAAGAATCAAAAAAGTAAAAATACTACTTTTTTATATGTATTGACTAAAATTTTAAAGTGAGAAGGGGATCTTAATGATTACAGAGTCCAACCTTTTCATTTTACAGATTGGTTTAGAGAGAATGTGTGACTTTGAAGGTATTAATGAATTTGAAATTTGTCTTTCTCTTGGTAAAGTGGTTTAGAAACTTTCAGATTCTTTATACCTGATTGGGATTTCCCTGAGATGTAAATGACCTGTTTAAACCAGGGACTATGATGGTGGACTAATCACACCTATTTTCTTTCCTAATGGAGATTTGGAAAAAAAGAAAAGAAAAAAAAAATAGAGCAGGGCAGAGAGCTTCAGGGGAGACAGGTAAGTGGGCTATAATCACAGTGATACCAATAAAGTTCTGCAAGGAAACTTGTAGCACCTAAGTAAAGGAGTCAGGAATTACATAAGAAACTCTAAAAAAATTTTTTTGTGATTTTTCCAAGATATTCATGGTAGAAAATACACACACACACGAAGTCTAGAGTGGAAAATTATAACTATAGGCCTTTACTCCAGGGATAACCACTGTTAATTATTTTTCTTATACAAATGTTTCTCCTCTGTCTTTCTTTCTTTTTTACAAAGTTGAATTATATTTATATATAGTTTTAATATTTGAGAAAACCGGAAAAGTGAAAAGAAAAAAGAAAAGGACAAAGGATAATAAACAGTCATGTAACCTACTAAATACATATTATTTGGTCATATAAGCTTCAGATCTTTAATTTTTTAAAGAAATAAAACATTACAGATAGGGTCTAATTTTATGTTCTATCCTTAGTCCCATTCCCTTCATTCTCCAGACACAATAAATATCATGAATTTAATGTATTTTAATACTTCTATTATAGTAATTCTTTAAAAAAGTATTATTTTGTGTTTTTTAATGTGCATACATGGAATCAATGTATAATTGGAATAATTGAATACAGACTTAGGGGAATTTCTTTTTGCACTGAACATTATGTTTTTCAGTTCTATTCATGCTGATGCATACATATCTTGCTTATTCATAAGTCTTAACTGTTAACCTTGATGAATTTTCACTGAACACACCTTTGTGACCAGCCCCTAGCTCAAGAACCTGAATATTACCAGCATTCTTGAACTCCCCAGATACCTGTGTTTGAATTTTAGGTTGGCCTTCTTTTGTCCAACATTATTTCGAAATAGTTGTAATCTCTTCTTTTCCATTTATATAATATTTTGTTTTCTTAACTCAATTTTTAAAAATTCATTCATTCAACTATTTATGGACATTTGTATAGTTTCTAATTTGTAGCTTTCTTAAATAGTGATGCTATAAACATTTTAGAACATACTTTTCTTTCTAAATGCATTTCATTTTGGTATATGTCTAAATATGGTATATGTCTAAATATTGGTATATGCCTAAACATATACCAATGTCTTTGGTATATGTTGGGTCATGGCTATGCATCTGTTCAGCTTTAATATAGAGCCAAACAATTTTCCAAAGTATTGTACAAAACTCCATTTGCTCCGATAGTAAATGAGAGTTCAGTTTACTCTGACTCCTTGACAACAACAGTTGACATTTTCTGTCTTTTTCATCTTAGGCATCATATAGAGTAGTTGTTGTTATCTCGTGGTTTAATTAGAACTTCCCTGATAGTTAATGAAGTTTCCATATGTTTATTGACCATTTAGATATTCTTTTTTATGATATCCTTAAATATTTAGCATCCTTACTTGATTTTTTTTCTAACAAATCTAAAGGTAATCTAAAGGTCTCTATTCTCTACCCAATCTAGATAAGGAAGGACCTTAGCAATAACTATTGTTTCCTCACTTAGTAGTTGTGTGCCTTCAAACAAGTCTCTTAACCTTATTTTGCTTCAATTGTTTCTACATCTGTAAAATTGGGAAATAGTAGTACTTAACTCAGAGTTGTGAGAATTAAATGAGTTTAAATATATAATACACTGAACAGTGCCTGACAAGGAGTATTTACTATATGAATGTTAGTTATTATTATTGTTATTGTTGTTATTGGCAAAAGGATAAATAATATATATCAAGGGGACAGAACAGAGATTGAAGAAACAAACTGACACAAATATAGCTACTTGATTTTTGACAACGGTGCAAAAGCAACTCAGTGAAGAAAGGATAGTTTTTTCAGCAAATAGTGTTGGAACCACTGGATATACATACCCAAAGGAGAAAAGAAAAGGAACTTGACCCATGCATTATACCTTATGTAAAAATTAATTCAAAATGAATCATAAATTAAATGTAAAACATAAAGCTATAACTCCTTTATAGGAAAACATAGGAGAAAATCTCTGTGGCCTGGGTAAGGTAAAGATTTCTTAGATAATAGCATAGCACAATCCGTACAAGGAAAAACTTAATAAATTAGACATTACCAAAATTTAAAAGTTTTGCTCTGTGAAAGATACCCTTAAGATAATTGAAAAGACAAGCCATAGACTTGGAGAAAATATTTCCAAATCACATATCTGACCAAGGACTTGAGGAATTATAAAATATCAGCAAAGATTTAAACAAATACGTCACTGAAGAAGACATGTGGATGACAAATAAGCACATACGAAGATGCTCAATATCATTATTCATTAAGGATATGCAAATTAAAACCACAATGAGATACCACTGTACATCTACTAGAATGACCGAAATAAAACTAACAATACCAAGTGGTGGCAATGATACAAAGCAAGTGAAACTGTCATATCATGCTAGTGGGAAAGCAAGATGGTACAATTTGGAAGGCAGCTTGGCAGTTTCTTACACATTTAAATACATGTTTGCTACATGACCCTACTGAAATAAAAATTTATGTTCAAACAAACACCTTTATGCAAATGTATAGTAGCTTTAATCTAACAAACCCAAATTGGAAACAACCAAATGTCTCAGCTGGGGAATAAACAAACTGTGGTACATCTGTAAAGTGGAATGTTACTCAGGAATAAAAAGAAACTGTTGATACAGGCAACAATGTAGGTGAATGTCAGAAGCATTATGCTAAGTGAAAAAAGCCAGACTCAAAAGGCCACATGCTGTATGATTCCATTTATATGAAATTCTGGAACAGGCCAAAAGTATAAGGATGGAGAATAGGGATGGAAAATAAACAATGGTTGCTAGCAATCAGTGCTTGGCTGCTAAGAGGCAGTATGAGGAAATTTTGGAAGGTGATGAAGTGTCACGTAAGTTGGTTATGGTGCTGTGACATATTTTTGTATTTGTCAAAACTTACAGAATAGCACACACACAGGCAAATGAATGTTACTATATAAATTTAAAAAACTTTTTAAAGTAAAATCCTTCTTAGGTTAATGCCCTCAATATTACTTCTCTACTACTCCTGTATTTTTTCTTTAAGGACCCCTATTACTTTTATATTTTATACTCTTAATCTTTTCCGATCTTATATTTCCTTATATTTTTCATTCCTTTACGTAATTAGATGAGTTTCTCAGTGTTATATTTCATCTCATTAATTGTGTTCAAAAAAGAATTTATCTTAAAATTTTTGAATTTTTCATTTTCCAAGGTTCCTTCTTGGTTTTCTATTAGTGGTTCAGGACCCCGCCCCCTCTCAGAGATTTTTGTTAATGTAGAGTCATTCACAGTGCCAGAGGATGATTTGGTCTAGGTCTTGTCTAAGTGATTTTCTCTGCTTCTTCTAACTAATTCTTGCTTCCAGATCTCAGGGCTTCTTCTGCCTGTGGTTTTAGCCTCTACTTACTACTCTGTGTTGCTTTTATTTATTTATTTTGTCTGTAGAAATCTTTATCTTCTTTCTAAGATTTTATTTATTCATTTGACAGAGATCACAAGTAGGCAGAGAGGCAGGCAGAGAGGGAGGGGAAGCAGGCTCCCCACTGAGCAGAGAGCCCGATGCGGGGCTCGATCCCAGGACCCCAGGACCATAACCTGAGCCGAAGGCAGAGGCTTTAACCTACTGAGCCAGGCGCCCAGGAATTTTTATCTTTTTTCCCAAAGTTTTATTTATTTAAGTGATCTCTACACACTATGTGGGGCTCAAACTCATGACCCACGACCAAGAGTCACATGTTCTTCTGACTGAGCTGGCCAGGGGCCCCTAGAAATCTTTATCTTATATTTGAGTATGACAGTGTCTTTTTTTTTTTTTAACTTTATTTAAGCTTTATTTAAACATATAATGTAACCCCACCACCCTCTCCCAACCCCTCTTCCCCCCACCCCCCTCAGTTTGTTTTATGACATTAAGAGTCTCTTTTGGTTTGTCTCCCTCCCGATCCCATCTTATTTCATTTTTACTTTAATATTTAAAAAATATGCATTTTCCCTATCTTGCTTTTATCAATGAATACTATCTGATATTTTGTTATACCACTCTGCCAGTGATTCTCAAGTAGGACAGTTTTGCCCCCCAGAATACATTTGCCTGGAGACGTCTTTGGTACAATGCATAGGACAATCCCTACAACAAATTATCTGATCCAAAGATCTATAGTATTGATGTTGAGAAACACTGCACTAAATAAAGAATATGGTATTTTTAATATGTAACATCATCATAACTTATTTAATTGCCTTCCTTATATGCACTTAGAATGTTTTTTTGTATTATAAGTATCACTTTGATAAATAACCTTCTATAACTTTTTTGTACCATTAATTCCCAAATTTACACATTTTCTGAAACCTTTGAGAAGCATCATCTTGGAAGCTGGAAATTACTTAGGAAACAACAAAAACATGGGAACAACAAAGTCTTTATAATGTCATATGTTTAGTGGAACTTATGTTCACACATAAAGATCTTCCATTAGTTTTAATTTTTTTAATTAACATATAATGTGTTATTTGCTTCAGGGGTATTGGTCTATGGTTCATCAGTCTTACACAAGTCACAGCACTCACCATAGCACACACCCTCCCCAATGTCCATAACCCAGCCACCCTATCCCTCCTGCCCTTATCTCCCAGCAACCCTCACTTTGTTTCCTGAGATTAAGAGTCTCTTATGGTTTGTTTCCCTCCCCGGTCCCATATTGTTTCATTTTATTTAAATTCCAGTTAGTTAATATAGAGTGTAATATTAGTTTCAGGAGTACAATTTAACGATTCAACATTTCTGTGCAACACCCAGCACTCATCACAAGTGCATCCTTAATCCCCATCACCTATTTAAACCATCCTCCCTTCTGGTAATCATCAGTTTGTTCTCTATAGTTTTATACCTTTAAACTCTTTTCCCCAGGTACTATGCAGTTGACCCTTGAACAACATGGGTTTGAATTGTGCAGGTCCACTTATATGTAGATGATTTTCAACATAGTACAGGACTATTGATGTATTTTCTCCTCCTTATAATTTTCTTAATAAATTTTCTTTTCTCTAGTTTATTTATTGTAAGACTATAGTATGAAATACATAGAACATACAAAATATGTGTTAATCAACTTTATGTTATTGGTAAGGCTTCTGGTCAACAGTAGGCTATTGTTTATATATGTATATACATAAGTAGTTAGGTGTTGGCAGAGTCAAAAATTATATCTGCATTTATGAGTGTGCACAGGTTGGTACCCCTAATCCTCATGTTGTTTAAGGGTCAGCTGTACTACTAAATTGTTTTAAGGCCCTTTATGTTCTATACAGCTTTCTGCAAAAGCTTCCTACAGCTTGCTTTATGGTTAGGTTTCACATTTCAGAATCTTAAGGAATACTTGACCAACCTGACTATAAATACTTCGTGCATTCTTTTTTCTTCATTCCTTTCAGTACATACTAGTATTAAGATGATTTGTAGTAGGGATAAGTTAATAGAAAAAAACAAGACTGACTTTAATCTGCTACCTAATCTCAGTTTAGTTCCCTCTCTTACCTAGACCTCAGTTTTTTCACCTGTAAAATGAAGGAGTTATACCACATAATACCTATAGGCTTTTCCAGTTTTAAACCTGTGATATGCTATTATTTTATATTGCTTTTATTTAGCTTTTGGCCATAATCTTTTATTGTTCCTGGGATAAAATAGAGATAAAAACAAAGTTCCTCATAATTGTTCTTTATTACCCTCCATCTACCTTCTTGTAGTGATTGATAATACAGATTTTATTGTCTTATTGAAGGACTGCAAAGACTGATACTGGAAAAATAACGTGAAAATTTACAGCTAGACTGGGAAAGGAGAAGACTAGATTTTTAAAAAATGAGGTGACAGCTGTACAAAAACAAAATCTAGGTATCAAATCGAGGCAGGGTCAGAGATATGTACCCTGGATCCTAATAACCATGAGACTTTGTGTTGAAATTTGTTAGAATTGCTGAGGAGCCTAGAATTGAGGTTTTCCAACTTCCTGGTTAATGTTTTAACACTACAGTATATCATATCATTCAAATTATTATGTCATTTAATTTTACCTAGAGAATGAAGATACATGCATGAAATAATCTTTTATAATTTATTTGTATAGGTTTTTTTAACCACTTAACTTATTTTCTGGCTGCTGGTGCTGTTACTTTGGGAATTGGTTTCTTTGCTTTGGCATCAGCTTTGTGGTTCCTGATTTACAAACGAAGGTAAGATTTATTAGAATGTTTAACTTTTTTTCCTCTTAAAAATTGAGTGAAAGAGTTTTCCAAATGGTATTAAAATACTATAATAACACTGATTCTGTAATTTGAGGTTTGGTTATAGACACTTTGATTGGGAAGGGAAAGCTTTACATGTTTAAAATAGCCCAGAAAGACACGTCCTTCTAGTATAATAGTCTGCGTACTCTAATAATAATCTTCATGCATAAAAATTCTAAGGAATAATGAGATATATTTTATTCTCTAGAAGACGTGTTCAAATTATGTCTAGAGATTTTTAGTTTTTGATTTTTAGTTTTTGATTTAGTTTTGATTTCTAATTTAGAGGTAAAAACATTACTGGTACAAAAAGACTTTTTTTAGGAGATATTTAAGAGAAGAGCTGATAGAATCCTTTGGTATGTCTAAATGTAGTCTTTTGCCAGAGACAGAAAACCCTAAAATTTGGCGGTTTTGATTATTTTGTTCAGTATTTGCTTTGTTTGATGTTTAAAAATGTAAACTGTAACATGTTCTTGCACATACTCTTCCAGGATTCCCTATCTTAACCAATGAATACGTACTATCTATCCATTTGCATAAGTCAGAAAACTGGAAATTCACTTATTCATTCTTTTAACAAATACTTATTGGTGCCTGCCATTGTTCTAGGTACCATGGATACAACTATGAATAAATCAGACGGGGTTTCTGTTTCATAGACTAGCAGTGCCACTGGGAGGAGACAGATAGTGAAAAATAAAGTGGTCAGGGAATGTCTCTTTAAGTGGGCAGTATTTAATCTGAGATTGGAGTTAAAAGAAGGAACCAACCATATGAAGACTTTGTCAAAGAGCTCTCTAAGCTGAAGGGATAGCAAGTACAAAGACATGGAAATGTCTTTGGTATTGTTCAGGAAAGGGAAAGAAGGCTAGTGTATATACTGTAGTGAGTGAGGGAAATAATGATGAAATTAAAGATGTAGATCACATAGCATGTTGTGGGCCAGAATATGGAGTTTGGATTTTGTTATTTATGCCATTGTAAGGTTTTAAGCAGGAGAATGACTTTATCAGCATAATAATGGCTAACACTGGGGACTTACTACCTAGTGGCCACTGTTCTAAGTGCTTTATATGTGATCTCATTTAGAATTCATAACCAGCCCATGAGGTAGCAGTAATGTTATCTCCCTTTTAAGGATGCTATAATGTCACCTATAGATGATTTATACTTTTATAACACTTTTTAAAAATTGAGATATAATTCACATACAATATAGTACATAGATTTTAAATGTATGATGATGAATTTCAGCATACATATTCCCATGTCATCACAACCCCGATCAAAATATACAACTTTATATCACCCTGGAAAGTTGCCTCATGCTTCCTTTCCAGTCGTCACTCCCCACCTCCCACTCAGAGACAGTCATTATTCTGACTTTTATTACCAGAGGTTAATTTTGCCTAGTCTTGAGTTACATGTAAATGGGATCATACGGACTTTATGTTCGCTTTTTTGACTTAACATAATATTTTTTAGATTCATTCATATCTTTGTATTTATCTGTATTTCATTCTTTTTATTGATGATTTTTATTAATTGTATAAATATACCTCACTTTATTCTGTTAATGGACCATTGGATCATTTCCAGTTTTTAGTTCTTAGGAGTAAGGCTGCCATGAACGTTCTTGTACAAATCTTTTTGTACATGTTCTTTCACTTCTCTTGGGTAAATACCTAAGAGTAGAATTGCTGGATCATATTAACTTTGTAGCAAATTGCTGAACAGTCTTCCAAAGTGAGTATATTTGAGAGTAATATTTGAGAGTTCTAATTCATATTTTTTTAAAAGATTTTATTTATTTATTTGAGAGACAGAGATCACAAGTAGGCAGAGAGGCAGACAGAGAGAGAGAGAGGGGGAAGCAGGCTCCCTGCTGAGCAGAGAGCCCGATGCGGGGCTCGATCCCAGGACCCTGGGATCATGACCTGAGCCGAAAGCAGAGGCTTTAACCCACTGAGCCACCCAGGCGCCCCCTAATTCATATTTTTAAAAGGTTTTTCTTACTTCTCTGTGAAGCCTGTATTTAATTGAGCAAGAGTGAAAGCAGAGCAAGTTAGGAGGCTATTTCATAATCTAGGTCAGAGAGGATAGTGTCTTGGACTAAAGGAGATGAAAAGAAGAGGTTGGATTTGAGGTGTGTTTTGTAGGTAAAGTTAATAGGTCTTGTTTGGTGGATTGAATGAGGTAAGGAAAGATAAATGAAACGGAGAATTAATGCTAACACCTACCTTTTTACCATGAGCAATTGAGTAGTTGATCATGCCAATTACTGAGATGGGAATATGATTAGAGAGGGGAGCAAGTTGAAGGAATAGTGATAAACTAGGAGTTACATGTTGGAAAGTGTTTTGGACATCCATTAGAAATGTCAAATACTCAGATATACATGTAGGAACTTCAGAAGAGAATTCAAGCCTGAAGATTTAGGATATCAATGTATAGAGGGTATCTAAGGTCATAGAACTGAGACTAACCAGGGAGTGATTTTTGGAAGAAAAGAACCTAGGACTGTGCCCTTCAGCCCACCAACATTTAGAAATCTAGCAAAAGAATAGGAAGAATCAGCATCTGAAAAGGAAAAACAGAAAGGTACACTGTTAAGGAAATCAAAATTAGAAAATGTCTCGGGGGTGCTGGGAAGATGGCAGAGGAGGAGGGCCCTAGGCTCACCCATCCCATGTTTACAACTAGATATCATTCACATCCAAGTCAATAAATTGGAGAGTGATCCAAAGACTGGCAGAACAAACTCCACAACTATGTGGAGAAAAAGCTGCATGGGAGAGTTTAGGAAGAGTTACCCACAGGAGGGAGAGAGCTGCAGACTTGGAGAGGGAAAAAACACCAGAAAGCCCACACAGAGGAAATGAATCCCCATAACGTCTGGCCTTGAAAACCAAAGGGGCTGAGTTCTGTGAGTTTGTATAACCAGCAGGACCTGGAGCCCAGAGTTTTAAAAGTCAGAGGGCTAGTGATAGCCCATAAAGAGTCCCCACCCTTAAAGAGACAAGGGCCCAAGGAAAGGCAACATAGAAGTGACAGCTTGCAGATCGGAGGGAAATCTGTTTATACCAATTTCAGAGTGTTGAGGGATTTCTCTGGGAACAAAGGAGCTGGCAGTTGCCATTTTCCTCTCCTGCTCCCTAGCATAAACACAGAGTCCCCTGTAGGAGGTGGTGCTGCACAGGCACTTGCTACTTAACCTATTGGTACTGAGCCCGCCCACAAGTTCCCCTGAGGACTTGCCAACTCCTGCTGATCTCAGCTCCAGGGTCAGTGTAATTTTTATTAATGCTGTGCATGCTGCACCCACCCATGCCTCTTCATGCTATGCCCCCATGGCCATCACACTTTGGGGGATCCAGCTTAGAACTAGTGGGTCAATGCAAAGTTTACTAACACTGCATATGCCATGCCCAACCACTAAGTGCCCCGGGTGGCCACCACCACCATCCTCATGCTCTGTACCCCCAACAGCCACTTAGCTGTGGGAGGTCTGGCCTGGGACTAGGGGTTCAGTGCACATTTTGCTGACATCAAAAGTTGCCCCCAAGCCTTTCTGCTGTCACACCCTCTCAGAGCTGGCCTACCTGGATCTCACTAATATCATTGAGAGCAAGCACAGTTCACAATAGGCAAAGAGTCAGTGAGATGTCTGGACAGAAATGAAAAGTGACTCACACCTTAGCAGGATGCAAGCAACAAACATAGAAGACTCCTCTGAAGAGCCAGTTTCTGGTGAATAGGGGACACTGCACTGCGGGGCACTAGAGGACCTCTTCTTCATAAAGCCACTACTTTCAAGAATAGAACACAGAGCTGACTTTTGTAACACACAGAAACAGACACAGAGAAATAGACAAATGAGGAAACAGACTTGCAAATGAAAGAACAAGACAAAATCACAGCAGTAAATCTAAGAGAAAGAGAAATAATAATATGCCTGTTACAGAATTTAAAGTAATGATCATAGAGATACTGGACTTCAGAAGAGGGTAGAGGATATCGGTAAGAACCTTGACAAAAAGATTAAAAATAACATATCATATATGAAGAACTCAATAAAAGAAATTAAAAATAAAATAGATGGAATAAGTAGTAGTCTACAGGAAGCAGAGGAACATATCAGTGATCTGGAAGATAGAATAATGGAAAGCAATTAAGCTGAACAGGTGAGAGGCAAATAAATACTGCATAATGAGAACAGATTTACAGAACTCAGTAGCTCCTTCAAGCATAATAACATTCATATTAGAGGGATCCCAGAAAGAAAAGAGAGAGAAAGGCAGGCAGAAAATGTATTTGCAAAATAGTTGAAGACTTCCCAAATCTGGGGAGGGAAACAGAAATCCAGATACAGGAGGCACAGAGATCCCATAACAAATTCAACTCAAGAAGCAAGAAGGTCCACACCAAGACACTTAGTAATTAAAATGGCAAAAAATAGTGATAGAGAATTTTAAAGGTAGCAAGAGAAAAGAAGACAGCTACATACAAAGGAAACCCCAAAAAGCTATCAGCTGATTATTTAGCAGAAACTCTGTAAGCTTAAAGAGGACAGCATTATGTATTCAAAGTGCTGAAAGGGTAAATTCTGCAGCCAAGAATACTTTACCCAGTAAGGCTATCATTCAGAATAGAATGAAAGATAAAGAGTTTCCCAGACAAACAAAAGTTAAAAGAACTCATGGCCACTAAACCAGGCCTACAAGAAATGTTAAGGGCGAATCTGAGTGGAAAATAAAAACCATAAGTAAAAATAAGAAAAATAAGAATCACAAAATAAAAAATGTAAAAAATCACATCAAATGTCTGAAATGTAGAAGGGAGAGGAGTAAAAAATGAATTTAAAAACAAGCAACCATCAGCTTAACATAGACTGCTTTATGCAAAAGATGTTATATATAAACCTAATGGTAACTACAAATAAAAAAACAGTAATAGATATGCAAAAAATAAAAAGTATGGAACTCAAATATATCACTAACCCCCCCAGCAAACCATGAAAGAAAGAAAAGAATCAGAAAAAAATTACAAAAACAACCACAAAAAGTAACAAAATGACAATAAATAATTATCTATCAATAATTACTTTGAATGCAAATGGACTAACTACTCCAATCAAAAGACATAGGGTGAAAGAGTTTATAAAAAAACAAGACCCAATTATAGGCTTCCTACAAGAGATTTGTTACAGGCCTAAAGACACCTGTAGATTTGAAGTGTGGAGATGGAGAAACATTCATCATGCAAGTGGATATCAAAAGAAAGCCAGAGTAGCAATACTTACGTTGGACAAACAGACTCTAAAATAAAGTCTGTAAAAAGAGGCAAAGAAGGACACTATATAATAATAAACAGAACCCAACAAGAATATATAGCAATTGTAAATATTTTTTATGCACCCAACATGGGAGTACCCAAATTCACAAAACAGTTAATAACAAACATAAAGGAAATATTCAATAGTAATACGATAATAGAATGGGACTTTAGCTTCCATTTATGTCAATGAACAGATCATTCAAATAGAAAATCAATGATGAAACAGTAACTTTGAATGATACACTGGACCAGAAGGATTTAGTGGATATATTCAAAACATTCCATCCAAAAGCAGCAGAATACACATTCTTTTCAAGCACAAATGGAACATTCTCCAGAATAGATCACATGTTAAGACATGAAACAAGCTTCAACAAATTCAAAAAGATCAAAGTTATACCATGCATCTTTTCTGACCATAATACTATGAAATTAGAAATCAATCACAAAATATTTGGGAAGATTTTGGGAAGATCCACAAATACATGGAGATTAAATAATAAATAAATACTAAACAATGAATGGGTCAACCATGAAATAAAAGAAGAAATAAAAAAATACATGGAAACAAATGAAAATGAAAACACAATAGTCCAGGGGCACCTGGGTGGATCAGTTGGTTAAGCATCTGCCTTCAGCTCAGGGCATGATCTCTGGGTCCTGGGATTGAACCCCAGGGTCAGGCTCCCTGCTCCCTCCCTCTCTCCCTCTGCCCCTCCTCTCTGCTTGTGCTTGCTCTTTCACTTTCTCTCTCCCAAATAAATACATAAAATCTTAACAACAACAACAACAACACACAATTGTCCAAATCTTTGGGATGCAACAAAAGCAATTTTTTTCTTTTTCTTTTTATTGTGTTGTTAGTCACCATACAGTACATCATTAGTTTTTGAGGTAGTGTTCCAAGATTCATTGATTATGTATAACACCCAGTGCTCCATGCAATACATGCCCTAAATACCTACCACCAGGCTCAACCATTCCCCAATTCTTCCCCTTAAAACCCTCAGTTTGTTTCTTGGAGTCCACAGTCTCTCATGGTTCATCTACCCCTCCAATTTCCCCCTCTTCACTTTTCCTTTCCTTCTCCTAATGTCCTCCATGTTATTCCTATGTTCTACAAATAAGTAAAACCATATAATAATTGACTTTTCCTGCTTGACTTATTTCACTCAGCATAATCTCCTCCAGTCCCATTCATGTTGATCCAAAAGTTGGGTATTCATCCTTTGTGATGGCTGAGTAATATTCCATTGAATATATGGACCACAGATTCTTTCTTCATTCATCTGTTGAAGGACATCTTGGCTCTTTCCACAGTTTGGCTATTGTGGACATTGCTGCTATGAACATTGGGGTGCATATGGCCCTTCTTTTCATTACATCTGTATCTTTGGGGTAAATACCCAATAGCGCAATTGCCGGGTCATAGAGAAAAGCAGCTATTTTTTACATATATCTTTTTATTTTTTAGAGTGGGAAATAGAGAAAGAGAGAGAGAAAGGAGGGGGCAGAGTGAGAGAGAGAATCTTAAGGAAGTTCCACTCCCAGCACAAAACCTGACACAGGGCTCAAACTCACAACCCTAAAATCATGACCTGAGCCAGACTAAGAGTTAGATACTTAACAGACTGAGCTAGGCAGCCACCCCACCTCCAGCAAAAACAATTCTAAGAGGGAAATTTATAGCAATACAAGCCTACCTCACAAGGCAAGAAAAACCTCAAACCTAAAGAAGCTGGAAAAAGAACAACAAACAAAACCTAAAACCAGGAGAAGAAAAGAAATAATAATAAAGAGTAGAGCAGAAATAAATGATATAGAAACTTAAAAAAAAAAACAGATCAATGAAACTAGGACCTGGTTCTTTGAAAATATCAACCAAATTGATAAACCTCTAGGCAGACTCTTCCAAGAAAGGGGGGTGGGGAGAAGGATTTTAAACAAAATCACCAACAAAAGAGGAGAAATAACAACTAACATCCCAGAAATGCAAATAATTGTAGAATATTATGAAAAACTATATGCCAATAAATTAGACAACTTAGAAGAAATTGATAAATTCAGAGAAATATAACCTACCAAAACTGAAGCAGGAGGAAACAGAAAATTTGAACAGATCTTTTACCAGCAAGGCAATTGAACCTGTAATAAAAAAAACACCCAACAAACAATAGTTCAGGGGCAAATGGCTTCACAGGTGAATGCTACCAAACATTTAAGGAAGAGGTAATGCCTGTTCTACTCAAACTATTCTAAAAAATAGAAGAAGGAAAACTTCCAAATTCATTCTGTGAGGCCAGCATTATCCTGATACCAAAACCATTAAATACACCACAAAAGAGAACTACAGGCCAATATATCTGATGAACATAAATGCAAAAATCTCAACAAAATATTAGCAAATAAAATCCAACAATACATTAAAAAGTCATTCACCATGACCAAGTGAGATTTATTCCTGGGATGAAAGGTAGTTCTATATTCACAAAATAATCAATGTGATACATCTCATCAATAAAAGAAAGGATAAAAGCAGTGATCATCTCAATAGATGCAGAAAAAGCATTTGACAAAGTACAACACCCATTCATGATAATAATCCTTAAAAAAGTTGGTTTAGAGGGAACATACCTCAACATAATAAGGTCCGTATATGAAAAACCCACAGCTGTTATCATTCTCAATAGGGAAAAACAGAGCTTTCCCCCTAAGGTCAGGAACAAGACAAGGATGTCCACTCTTGCCATTTTTATTAAACATAGTACTAGAAGTCCTAGCCAAAGCAATCAGACAACAAAAAGAAATAAAGATACCTAAATTGGTAAGGAAGAAGTAAAACTCTCATTATTTGCAGATAATGATACTATATATAGAAAACTCTAAAGACTCAACCAAAAAACTACTAGAACTGATAAATGAATTTAGTGAAGTCACAGGATACAAAATCAATATGCAAAAATTTGTTGCATTTTTATACGTTAGTAATGAAGCAACAGAAAGAGAAATTAAGGCAATAATCCCATTTACAACCACACCAAAAACTTTAGAATACCTAGGAATAAACAAAGAGGTGAAAGACCCATACTCTGAAAGCTATAAAACATTGATGGAAGAAATTAGAGACAGAAATGGAAAGACATTCCATGCTCATTGCTTAGAAAAATTGTTAAAATGTCCATACTACTCAAATCAATTTACAGATTTAATGCAATTCCTACCAAAACACCAACAGCATTTCTTCATAGAACTAGAACAAAAGAAATTCACAATATTTATATGGAACCACAAAAGACCCTGAATAACCAAAGCAATTTTGAAAAAGAAAAAGCTGGAGGGGGCGCCTGGGTGGCTCAGTTGGTTAAGTGGCTGCCTTCGGCTCAGGTCATGATCCCAGCATCCTGGGATCGAGTCCCACATCGGGCTCCTTGCTCGGCAGGGAGCCTGCTTCTCCCTCTGCCTCTGCCTGCCTCTCTGTCTGCCTGTGCTTGCTCTCACTCTCTCTCTCTCTGACAAGTAAATAAAATCTTAAAAAAAAAAGAAAAGAAAAAGCTGGAGGTATCACAATTACAACTTCAAATTATGTTACAAAGCCGTAGTAATCAAAACAGTGTGATACTGGCACAAAAATTGACACATAGATTAATGGAACAGATTAGAAATCACAGAAATAAACCCCAAATTTTGTAATCAATTAATCTTCAAAAAAGCAGAAAAATATATCCAGTGGGAAAAAGACCATCTCTTCAGCAAATGATGTTGGGAAAACTGGACAGCCACATGCAAAAGAATGAAACTGGACCACTTGAAGAGAGCACAGGCATTAATTTCTCTGACATTGGCTCTAGCAACATTTTTCTAGATATGTCTTCTGAGGCAAGGGGATAAAAGAAAAAATTAAGCTATTGGGACTACATCAAAATAAAAGGCTCTGCACAGCAAAGGAAATAATGAACAAAACTAAATGGCAACCTATGGAATGGGAGAAGATATTTGCAAATGACATCTGATAAAGGGTTAGTATCCAAAATATATAAAGAATTTATATGATTAAACACCCACAAAACAAATAGTCCGATTTAAAAATGAGCAGAAGACACAGACATTTCTTCAAAGAAGAAATCCAGATGTCCAACAGACACATGAAAAGATACTCAGCACCACTGATCATCAGGGAAATGCGAATCAAAACCACAATGAGATATTACCTCTCACCTGTCAGGATGCCTAAAATCAAAAACACAAGAAACAAGTATTGGAGAGCATGTGCAGAAAAAGAAACCCTCTTGCACTCTTGGTGGGAATGCAAATTGGTGCAGCCACTTTGGAAGACAGTATGGAGGTTCTTCAAGAAATTATAAATAGAGCTACCCTATGATTCAGTGTTTGCACTACTGGGTATTTACCCAGAAATAATTCAAAAACATGAATTCAGAAGATACATGCACCCCTCTGTTTATTGCAGCATTATTTACAGGAGCCAAACTATGGAAGCAATCTGAGTGTCCATTGAATGATGAATAGATAAAGATGGAGTGGTATAATAGACAATAGAGTATTATTCAACCATAAAAAATAAAATCTTTCCATTTGCAGTTCATAGATGAAGCTAGAGAGTATAATGTTAAGCAAAATAAGTCAGTCTGAGAAAGACAAATACCATATGATTTCACTCTTATGTAGAATTTAAGGAACAAAACCAAGAGCAAAGCAAAAGGGAGGGGGCAAGAAGCAGACTCTTAACTATAGAGAACAAACTAATGGTTATCAGAAGGGAGGTGAAGGGAAGGATGGGTGAAACAGGTGAAGGGGATTAAGGAGTGCACTTGTCATGAGGAGCACTGGGCAATGTATAGAATTGTTGTATCACTATATTTACACCTGAAACTAAGATAACACTGTATGTTAACTATACTGGAATTTAAAATTTAAAAAAAAATAGGAGGAAAACAATTAGAAAATGTTTCAAGGAGGAGGAGATGATGATATTGAAAAGGCTTAAGAAGTTGAGAAAGATGATGGAAAAATAATTTTTGGATTTGGCAACATGGAACCTCTAACAGTTTTGGTGGAGTGATGAGTTCAGAAGCTCATGTTTGAATAAAACACAGGAGGTGAGAGAATTGAATCAATATAGACATCCCTTTAAGGAAGGTGGTGTTTTCTGTTTTGTTTTATATTGTTTTGTTTTTGGTGAAGGGGAGTTGACAAATGGGGAAGTAACTGGAGGAGAATGTGAGGGCAAGGAAGAGGGGATTTTTCCTCTCTAAAAATTGAAGACATGCTTGTTTATCTTCCTCTCTCATTCACACTTCCCTCAAGTTTGAACCATCACCAAGTTCTATCTAACCTCATAAATCACTCTTTTGTGATTTTGATAGATCATAAATCTATCCTTTTCTTTCAGTTACCACTGTTACCATCTTATTTATCATTATCCCTCACATAGATTACTGCAGTACAAGTAATAACTGACTCTCTACCTACACTATTATCCTCATTAAATCTCTTCTCCACACTTCAGCCAGACATTTTCCAAATACATATATAATCAAGTTACCAGACAATTACATCCCATCCCCACTATACTATAAAGGACTTCCAATTGCTTTTAGGATAAAGACAAGTGGCATGACTTATAAGGTCCTACATGGTCTGCCCATTTCATCTCCCACTTCCTCTTGCTTTCACTGTTTCTGCTACACTGTCCTAATCTGGCCCCTAGGTCTTTATCTTGATATTCTTTCTGACTGAAATACTTTCTTCTACAACTCCCTTCCTCCACAACATTCTGCCTAATAAATTATTTCTTCAAATGCCCAATTCAATCATCTTTTCCTCAGAAAAGCCTTCTCCCTAACCTCTCTAACCAGATTAATTCCCTTTGTTGCATACTCCCATAGTACAACAGGTACCTTTCCTTGATAACACTTTCCAAAGTTGTAATTTTTCATTTTCTTGTCAGCATTTTATTAATGTCTGTCTTCCTTAATAGTGTTTAACCTCCACAAGAGCAATAACGGTTCTATGAGGGTAGTGACTGTGCTTTTTTTCCCTTGCCACTATAAATATGCAGCACCCAGCATAATGCCTGACCCTTAGCAAGTGATCAATAAATATTTGTTAAGTGAACTTAATTCAATGAATGAGTGAATCCTAGTTGCCTAAACCACATTAAGTAATGAAATACAGTCTCTTGAATTAATTTAGAAGTTTTCTAGTACTTCTGTATGAAGAAATGGCAATCAGCATTATTTTTTAAATTGTTAAGTTTGGAATGACTGTTAGAAACTACATTTCCTTATGCTTAACTATCTTTGATCAGCTGGAGTTTTACTTGCTGCTTCGTTATTTTTAATGGTCTCTCAAAATTGTTTGTGTTGTATGGGTAAGGTCATGGGTACACTTGCATTATAAGTCATTAGTTTCAATCCAGTTTCCTTCTATTTAATTTTGCCAGATATATTATTAAGTATAAAACTGATGAATGAATGAATTTCATTCCTTTGTCATAGAAGGCAAATTATGAAAAGGCTGGTTAACATTAAAGTAGATTGATGATCTCACAACCAGAAAGATGGATATCAAAAAATCGTGGTTAATTTCAAACTGGAAATATTAGCCCTGCATAAAAAGTGGCTTAATTTATATTCTATGAATAAAATAGGTATAATAAAATCAGTAACATATGAGAAGGGAATATATATGTTGATTGGTGTTTTAAAAATAAATATTTTGGGGGGAAGCAAGATGGCAGAGCTGTAGGAGATGTAAATTTTATCTGGTCCCAGGAATTCAGCTAGATAGTCATCAAACCATTCTGAGCACCTACAAACTCAACAGGAGATCGAAGAAAAGAATAGCAGCAATTCTATGAACAGAAAAGCAACCACTTTCTGGAAGGTCTCTTCTGATTTGTTTAGTGTATATTTTTCTGGGGTCATTGTTACCCTTTTAGGATTTTCTTCTCTCATTCATCTATTCTTCTCTGGAAAAAATGATAAAATGTAAAAATTCATCTCAAAAAAAAAAAAAAAAAAGAACAAGAGGCAGTACCGACTGCTAGGGTCCTAATCAATATGGACATTAGTAAGATGTCAGAACTAGAGTTCACAATGGCGACTATAAAGATACTAGCTGAACTTGAAAAAAGCAGAGAAGATACTAGAGAATACCTTTCTGGAGAAATAAAATAACTAAAATCTAACCAAGTTCAAATCAAAAAGGCTATTAATGAGGTGCAATAAAAAATGGAGGTTCTTACTGCTAGGATAAATGAGGCAGAAGAGAGAATTAGTAATATAGAAGAGCAAATGATGGAGAATAAAAAGCTGAGAAAAAGAGAGATAAACAACTAGTGGATCACAAGGCGAGAATTTGAGAGATGAGTGATACAATAAGACAAAACAATATTAGAATAATTGGGAATTCCAGAAGAAGAAGGAAGAGAGAGAGGACAGAAGGTATATTAAGAAGAACTTTGTTAATTTGGGGGAAGGAAACAGGCATCAAAATCCAGGAGGCATAGAGAATCCTCCTCAAAAATCAATAAAAATAGGTCCACACCCCATCATCTAATAGTAAAACTTACAAGTCTCAGAGACAAAGAGAAATTCCTGAAAGTAGCTCAGGACAAGAGGTCTGTAACCTACAACAGTAGAAACATTAGATTGGCAGAAGATCTATCCACAGAGACCTGACAGGCCAGAAAGGGCTGGTGTGATATATTCAGAGTGCTAAATGAGAAAACTATGCAGCCAGAATACTATATCCAGCTCAGCGGTCACTGAAAATAGAAGGAAAGATAAAAGTCTTTCAGGACAAAGAAAAACTAAAAGAATTTGCGAACACCAAATCAGCTCTACAAGAAATATTGAAAGAGATCCTCTAAGCAAAGAGAGCCTAAAAGTAACATAAATCAGACAGGAACAGAGACAATATACAGTAACAGTCACCTTACAAGCCATACAATGGCACTAAACTCATATCTTTCAATAGTTACCCTGAATGTAAATGGGCTAAGTGCCCTAGTTGAAAGGCACAGATATCAGATTGGATTAAAACACACACACACACACACACACACACACACACACACAAGACACATTGATATGCTGTCTGCAAGAGACTCATTTTAGACCCAAAGACACCTCCAGATTTAAAGTGAGGGGTAGAAAATCTTTTACCATGGTAATAGACATTAAAAAAAAAAAAAACAAGGTGATCCTTATATCAAACAAATTAGATTTTAAACCAAAGACTAATAAGAGATGAGGAAGGACACTATAACATACTTAAAAGGTCTATCCAACAAAAAGATCTAACAATTGTAAATATCTATGTCCCTAACATGGGAGCAGCCAATTATTTAGCCAATTAATAACAAAATCAAAGAAACACATCAACAATAATACAAGATTAGTAGGGGACTTTTACACCTCCCTTACTGAAATAGATCATCTAAGCAAAAGATTAACAAGGAAATAAAAGCTTTAAATGACACACTGGACCAAATGGACTTCACAGGTATATTCAGAACATTTCATCCCCAAACAACAGAATACACATTCTTCTCTAGTGCACATGGAACAGTCACCAGAATAGATCACATCCTGGGTCACAAATCAGATCTCAGCCAATACCAAAAGATCAGGATCATTCCCTGCACATTTTTGCACCACAATGCTTTGAAACTGAAACTCAATCATAAGATGAAAGTTGGAAAGAAGCCAAATACATGGAGGTTAAAGATCATCATACTAAAGAATGAGTGGGTCAACCAGGAAATTAAAGAATTTAAAAAAATTCATGGAAACGAATGAAAATGAAAACACAACAGTTCAAAACTTTTGGAATGTAGTAATGGTGGTCCTAAGAAGGAAGTATATAGCAATAAAAGACTTTCTCAAGAAACAAGAAAGGTTTCAAATACACGACCTAATCCTATACCTAAAGGAGCTAGAGAAAGAACAACAAAGAAAGCCTAAACCCAGCAGAGCAGAAACCAATGAAATAGAAACCAAAAGAACAGTAGAACAAATCAATGAAACTAGGAGGTGGTTCTTTGAAAGAATAAGATTGATAAACCCTTGGCCAGACTTATCCAAAAGAAAAGAGTAAGGACCCAAATAAATAAAATCATGAATGAAAGAGGAGAGATCAAAATCACCATGGAAGAAATACAAACAATTGTAAGAACATATTTATGAGCAACTCTATGCCAATAAATTAGGCAATCTGGAAGAAATGGATGGATTCCTAGAACACATAAACTACCAAAACTGAAACAGGAAGAAATAAAAAACCTGAACAGACCCATAACCAGCAAGGAAATTGAAGCAGTAATCAAAAATCTCCCAACAAACAAGAATCCAGGGCCAGGTGGCTTTCCACGAGGGAATTCTACCAAACATTTAAAGAAAAATTAATACCTATTCTTCCAGAGCTGTTTCAAAAAGTCAAAATGGAAGGAAAACTTCCAAACTCTTTCTGTGAGTCCAGCATTACTTTGATCCCAAAACCAGACAAAGACCCCATCAAAAAGGAGAATTACAGAGCAATATCCCTGATGAATATGCACACAAAAATTCTCACCAGAATACTAGCCTATAGGATCTAATAGTACATTGTACATTAAAAGGATTATTCACCACAACAAAGTGGGATTTATTCCTGGGCTGCAGGGTTGGTTCAACATCTGCAAATCAATCAATGTGATACAATATATTAATAAAAGAAAGAACAAGAACCATATGATCCTCTCAACAGATGCAGAAAAACCATTTGACAAAGTACAGCATCCTTTGTTGATTAAAACTCTTCATAGTGTAGGGATAGAGGGAACATGCCTCGATATCATAAAAGTCATCTTTGAAAAACCCACAACAAATATCACTCTCAATGGGGAAAAACTGAGAGCTTTACCCTTAGGTCAGGAACACAGCAGCGATGTCCACTATCACCACTGCTATTCAACATAGTACTAGAAGTCCTGCCTAAGCAATCAGACAACAAAAAGAAATAAAAGGCATCTGAATCAACAAAGAAGAAGTCAAACTCTCACTCTTTGCAGGTGATACAATACTTTATGTGGAAAAACCCAAAAGATTCCACCCCAAAACTGCTAGAACTCATACAGGAGTTCAGTAAAGTGTCAGGATATAAAATCAACATAGAGAAATGAGTTGCATTTCTATACACCAACAACAAGACAGAAGAGAGAGAAATTAAGGAGTTGATCCCATTTACAATTGCACCCAAAACCATAAGACATCTAGGAATAAATCTAACCAGTGAGGCAAAGAATCTGTACTCTGAAAACTGTAGAATACTCATGAAAGAAATTGAGGAAGACACAAAGAACTGGAAAAATGTTCCATGCTCATGGATTAAAAGAACAAATATTGTTAAAATGTCTATGCTACTTACAGCAATCTACACATTCAAAGCAATCCCTATAAAGTACCATCAACTTTTTTCACAGAGCTGGAACAAATAATCCTAAAAACTATATGGAACCAGAAAAGACCCTGAATAGCCAAAAGAATGTTGAAAAAGAAAACCAAAGGTGGTGGCATCACAATTCTGGACTTCAAGCTCTATTACAAAGCTGTAGTCATCAAGATAGTATGGTACTGGCACAAAAAGAGACACATAGATCAGTGGAACAGAATAGAGAACCCAGAAATGGACCCTCAACTCTATGGTCAACTAATCTTCGACAAAGCAGGAAAGAATGTCCAATGGAAAAAACACAGTCTCTTCAACAAATGGTGTTGGTATAATTGGGCAGACATGCAGAAGAATGAAACTGGACCATTTCCTTACACCATACATACAAAAAAACTCAAAATGGATGAAAGACCTAAATGTGAGACAGGAATCCATCAAAATCTTTGAGAACACAGGCAGCAACCTCTGTGACCTTAGCCACAGCAAGTTCTTCCTAGAAACATCGCCAAAGACAAGGGAAGCACTCAGCATAATCTCTGAGTGAAATAAGTCAAGCAAAGAAAGTCAATTATCATATGGTTTCACGTACTAGTGGAACAAAGAAAATAACATGGAAGACACTAGGAGAAAGAAAAGAAAAGTGAATTGGGGGAAATAGGAGGGGGCGATGAACCACGAAAGAGACTGGACTCTGAGAAACAAACTGACGGTTTTAGAGCGAAGGCGGGTAGGGACATGGGTGAGCCTGGTGGTGAGTATTAAGGAGGGCACGTATTGCATAGAGCACTGGATGTTGTACATAAACAATGAATCTTGGAACACTGCATCAAAAACTAATGATGTATTTTATGGTGACTAACATAAAACAATTAAAAAAATGACAAGGGAAGCAGGGCTTTTGGGACATCATCAAGATAAAAGATCTGCATAGCAAAGGAAACAGTCAACAAAACCAAAAGACAACCGACAGTATGGGAGAAGATATTTGCAAATGACAAATCAGATAAAGGGCTAGTATCCAAAATGTATGAAGAACTTATCAAATTCAACACCCAAAAAACAAGTCAATAAATGGGCAGAAGAACAGACATTTCTCCAAAGAAGACATCCAGATTGCCAGCAGACACATGAAAAAATGCTCAACATCATTCCACATCAGGGAAATACAAATCAAAACCACAATGAGATGCCACCTCACACCAGTCAGAGTGGCTAAAACTAACAAGTCAGGAAATGACAGGTGTTGGTGAGGATGTGGAGAAAGGGGAACCCTCCTACACTGTTGGTGGGAATGCAAGCTGGTGCAGCCAGTCTAGAAAACAGTGTGGAGCTTCCTCAAAAAGTTGAAAATAGGACTACCCTATGACCCAGCAAATACACTGCTGGGTATTTACCTCAAAGATTCAAATGTAGTGACCTGAAGGGGCAATTGCACCCCAATGTTGTTAGTAACAATGTCCACAATAGCCAAACTATGGAAAGAGCCTAGATATCCATCAATAGATGAATGGATAAAGAAGATGGTATACACATACACACAATGGAATATTATGCCGCCATCAAAAAATGAACTCTTACCATTTGCGATGACTTGAATGGAACAAAGGGTATTATGCTAAGTGAAATAAGCCAATCAGAGAAAGACACTTAAATGATCTCACTGATAGGAGGAATTTGAGAAACAAGACAGAGGATTATAGGGGAAGGTGGGGGAAAATGAAACAAGACAAAACCAGAGAGGGAGACAAACCTTAAGAGACTCTTAATCTCAGGAAACAAACTGAGGATTGGTGGAGTGGAGGGGGGTGGGAGGGATGGGGTGGCTTGGTGATGGACATTGGGGAAGGTATGTGCTATGGTGAGTGCTGTGAATTGTGTAAGACTGATGAATTATAGACATGTACCCCTGAAACAAATAATACATTATATGTTAATAAAAAATAAAAATAAATATTAATACTTCTGATTTTAAACCCTTATGTATAAGTATTAGAAATAATAATTTAAGTTATTTATAATGGAACTCATGTTTGATAATATTCTCTATAAAATATTTTTCAGAGATATATTTCAAAATTCCAAATTTAAAGCAATTGATGAGAGATGCAGGCAAAGATCATCAAAGGGAAAGATTAAATCTCATTCTCAGTGTGTCTTTATTTCTCGAAATTTTCATACTGGAGGATTCCAATCACAGGTAGTGTATGACGTTTTATAGAAATATTTTCAAATAATTTGTTTGATACCATGTCACTAACATTGTTGTCTTTAAATCTGAAAAACAGTATCCACTGTTTTCAATTTGAGAGATAGTAATATGGAGCTAAATTTAAATTACCCAATCTAGTTAGTTTTTATATTATAGGAAAATGAAAAACTAAAAGGAAATGTCTGTTTTTGTAGTTGCTTCTCTATATCTCTAGCCTAAGAACCTATACTCCTCATATTAGGATTATTACAGGGATGAAGAAAAATGGCATAAGAAAAACAAAGCAAAATTGTTAACAGAGGAAAGTGATTTGGAAATAAGAGGAAACCCAGAAAACCAAATAATCTAAAAAACCAACTAATTGAAATTAAGTACTACTTAACAAAGATTTATTAATACTTCAGTATATTCTAAGCTCTGGGAACCCCTTGTTAAGGATGATAAGGTATCCTTAGTATAGTACAAGTGGGAAAGGCAGACACATAGTTAACTTTCTGTTATGTGGTGTCAAAACAGTGTTATATGGACAAAGTAAAACAGGGGAGATACCAGTGGAAATGTAAAACTATGATATAATTAAACAAAACAAATATTAGTGGTTTACAGCAGCATCATTATTATTATGGCATTAATAAATAAATAGCAGCAAATTGATAGAATATCAAAGTTTCATTGTACATATTGAATATTGAACTCAAGTTGAACTCAGTGTTCATTTGTTGAACAAATATTTTTCAAATGCCTTAAATATGACAACACTAGGTTTGGCACCAAGGCTTCATAAATAAGATATGAGTTCAGACCTAGATGAGCCCAAAGTTAGTAGAGAAGAAAAACATAAAAACTAAAAATTACATCATAATGTGGTAAGAGCCACAGAATTGAAGAAATGCAGACAAGGGAGCATAAATTGAGAAAGCCTTCATAGAGAAGAAATCTTTAGTTGGATTTTGAGAAAGGAATAGAAGTTTGCTAGGAGGAAAGAGAACAAAGGACATTCATTCTATGTTCAAAGGCTTGCAGGTATGAAAGTAAGTAACATGGTCAGTAAAAATGTTACAGTGTTTGGGAGCTAGGGTTCATAAAGGGAAATGGTGGGGAAAGGTCCTGGAGATGAGGTTTTGGCTTAATGTATAGAATTAGAGCTGCATTTCTAAAACGTATATTGTGGAATACAGCATATAAACAAAAGAGTACCCACAAACAATTTAAAGACTATTAAGTGTAATTATTTATACCCACCACTCAGAATAAGAAATAGAATATTACCAGTATCTTTGAGGTGTCCTGAGCCTTCATTATCTTTTACAGTCTGTATCCAGCCCTTCACTGCAACAATCTTATAATTGCAGTTAACCATTTCTTTGCTTTTCTTTATGATTTTACCAACGTGTTAATAAATTTTACATGATTTTAGACTCCATGTCTAATATACTCTTATCTTTTTGTGCAACATTATGTTTCTGAGATTCATCCAGGTTGGTGCATATACCCATGGTGCATTATAAACTTTTTTACAGTATTCCAGTGTATGAACTGATTAAATTTTGTTTTGCAAATAATCAAAATTAAAGTTAAAAGATCTCAAATAGCCAAAGCAATCTTGATAAAAAACAAAAACGGAGGTGTCACAATCCCAAATATCAAGATACTCTACAAAGCCGTAGTAATCAAAACAATGTGGTACTGGCACAAACACAGACATGTAGATCAATGGAACAGAAAAGAAAACCCAGAAATGGATCTACAACTATATGATCCACTAATTTTTGACAAAGCAGGAAAGAATATCAAGGGAAAAAAGATAGTCTCTTCAACAAATGGTGTTGGGAAAACTGGACAGCAATGCACAGAAGAATCAAATTGAACCACTTTCTTACACCATACAAAAAAAAAAATTCAAAATGGTTGAAAGACCTAAATGTGAGACAGGAAACCATCAAAATCCTAGAGATCACAGGAAGCAACTTCTTTGACATTGGCCATAGCAACTTCTTACTAGCCATATCTTTGGAGGCAAGGGAACCAAAGTAAAAATGAGCTATTGGGACTTCATCAAGATTAAAAGCTTCAATGTCATATCTAAAACCTTTTTCTAATCTAAGGTGTAAAGATTTATGCCTATATTTTCTTCTAAGAGCTTTAATAGTTTTAGCTCTTATATTTAAATGATCTATTTTGAGTTAGTTTTTGATACGGTATGAGGTATGGACCCAACTTCATTCATTTGCATGTACATATCTTGTTTTCCCAACACTATTTGTTGAAAAGACTATTCTTTCCCCAATGATTGTCTTCGAATGCTTGTCAAAAATCAATTTGCTATAAATGTGAACATTTATTTCTGGAATGTCAGTTCTATTCCATTGATCTATTTATCTATCCTTATATCGGTTCCACATCTTAATTATAGCTTTGAAGTAAGTTTTAATTTCAGGAAGTTCTCCAATTTTTTTTTAAGATTGTTTTTGCTATTAAGTGTTATATTTTATATTTCTATCTTTGATCCACTTTCAGTTAATTTTTTAAATAAGGTGTGAGGTTTAGGTCAAAATTCATTTTGGGAGGGACGCCTGGGTGGCTCAGTTGGTTAAGCAGCTGCCTTCGGCTCAGGTCATGATCCCAGCGTCCTGGGATCGAGTCCCACATCGGGCTCCTTGCTCGGCAGGGAGCCTGCTTCTCCCT
>RCUC01170907.1:0-24707 GCA_003697995.1 Taxidea taxus jeffersonii | reverse complement strand
GGGACAGAGGAGGGACAGGTATGACCTGGGTTTTAAAAGGACCCTGCTGTCTATCTGTGGGGAATATTGCTTGCTCACTGGTACTCAGGACAAGGGGGAAGCAGGAGGACCTGCTAGGAAGCTGTTAAAGTAACGCAGAGGGGATGGTGCAGTCCCGGACGAGGCAGGAGGTGACTCGAAGGGTCTGCCAATGCCCTTGGAAGAAGAGATGATGAAGTGATGCGATTTTGTCGTGGAGTTAGAGGGGATGTGGGCGAATAAAATCCAGAGAGAAGAAGCAATGGAGAGAGGGGTCTGGGCTCACAGGCAGGCTGTGGCTGTTTTCCATACACAGCAGAGGAAAAGGGCTGCCGTCCTCATCAAAGGATTGTTGCTGTCCATCTACTATGAAATTGCAGAATTAATCTGCTTGCTGGCTCCATTGAAAATGGTGGTGCGAAAGCGACATTAGTAAATGGAAAGGATAAAGTTGCTTTATTGGTTTGGTTTCCAAATCATGGAAAGAAAAACACTCTATCAGTCCAGTGAGTAAACAAGCCAGGGGCTTCTGAATCAGGAGGCAGAAAACCGTTTGTGTTTACTTTTGAAGCTGGTTTTCTGGATGGGCCAAGAATAGAACACTGTCATTTCCTTCCATTGTGCGAGGGCAAATTCAGGTTCCTTTTCTGTCTTATGTGTTCACTTCCTTCCTCCTCCATGTTTTTTGATTGTTATAATTCCTATTTTGGGTGGTTCAGTTGCATTCTGTGGAAAATAAAGTAAAAAATATCTCTGAGAAAATATAAAATGGACAGGTCTGGAAGAACCTCCTCGTCTAAGAATGTGTAATTAAGAAGACGTATTTACTGTAGGAAAGGTGCTCCTTGATTGGACTTAAACTATGTTTTGAATGTTCAAACTTTGATTTCCTTGCAGGTTTTCAGGGACACAATTATTACTTCAAATCCTGGGGACCTATTGCAGGTGTTGAGGATTCAGCACTGAGTAACACAGATAAACCGCAATGTGAGGTTATGGCTGAGGGCTTTTGTTGGCTGGCGGGATGGTAGTAGATGGCAGGTAAGATGCAGGATCTGGGGCAGGATGATTTGCTGATGGAACGGATGGGGCTGTGCTATCACTTTACTGTGAGGACAGTTACCCTGAGACAGGCAGGGAGCACATCGTCATGAGCAATCTCATGGCCCACTTCTAGGGTAAGTTTGTATGCTAGGTGTTCTACAACAACAGGGAGACCTGGTCCCATCCTTGCCTCAGAACGGTTGCAATGTGAGTGCAGGATTCATCCTAGGAACTCAGGGAAAGGTAAATGAGCACAAGACTTCAATTCAAGGTCCTGGAGAACACTAGACATATTGCAAGAATGTAAACTACTAATCGCCGTAGGAATTCAAATGTATGACTCAGGGCTGCACTAGCATTGAGGCAAGGCTGAACGGAGGCAGCAGATGGGATTCGGGAAGAGGGTGGGAGGCTGTGGTTTCCGAGTCAGGATGTAGGGCTGAGGCGTGGTTTCCGAGTCAGGATGTAGGGCTGAGGCTGAATTCAGTTTCACCTGGAGATGTGGAGGGAGATGAGGCTGAACAAAGCAGACGATTCCCTTTTAAAATGCAGAAGGGAAACTTCTTTGTCATCATTGGACTGATCGTAAGATTGAGCTCAACAATTTCGTTCCAGATCATAAACCAATTGCCCTCTTGTGAAAGATTAACTGCTAGAAGGACCTGCTGGCTTTTCTCCAATGATGGGACGATGAACAGTGCACATGACAGACTGCCTGGAAAATGAGCCATAATAATGAAGGACAAACCGGGTATTAAACCATGTGCAAGGAAAATCAAGAGGAGGAGAAACCGCTGTTAATTATGGTGAGAAAGCTGGATTATAAAATGGTCCGAGGGGCTTCTCTACAGATGTTTGGATTTAATACATTAGGAGGCTGTCAAACAGGTGCATTAAATGCAAATTCGTTATGGCTACAGTGGGAGTTAATTACCTGCTTTCTTTCAGAAGAGGTAAGGGAGATGGCATACAGTAGTTTTAGTAACTGAGAACGTTTCTTTGATTTAGATTGTATTTTATTTTTCCTGGGGAAAGCTACAGAGCCCACCTTCAAGTATTAGAAATAATTCTCCTTAAAGCCCAGAAGGGAGGAGCTTGTGTCTTAGAGCCAGGCTGCCTCTGCTCTCATCCCTGCTCTTCGCTTTACTCCCATTTCATCTCTTGGTGCTTCAGTTCCTTCATCTGTAAGATGGGATGATGGTGACGGCAGTGTCCACTTCCCAGGGTTGCTGGAGCATGATCATTGGCATTGGTGCAGCAGCTCGCCAGTACTCTGTAATGTTGGCTGTGAGCCCAGTGGTCTGCTTTTCTAGCCATTTCCAATGTTTTGTAGCTAGCCTGTGTGTTTCCTGTTTGTTATAGATTTCCTTATGTTTTACAGAAGTTGTAGGGTTTCCAGTCTTCCTGGGAGGAGGAGCTACCTTTCATGGGCAGCAGCCCAGTCAGTAGCTGCAGGAGAGTTAGAAAACCTCAGACAAATCCTCACAATGTCCCTGGATGCTGGAGCTATGCCATGGGTTCATCCACTCATGTCTCCGGCAGCCCCTAGAGACCTCTACTAAGTACTGGTTATGGCAGCAACTGGTAGTGCAGGACCCACCAGGTGTGGTTTTCAGATCCACAGGGCAACTCATTTTAATCAAGCTTTAGGTTGGATGGTAAAAGGTGTCATTTATATAGATTAGAAATGATGCACATTGGCAATCTCATATAATTCAACCTAATATTTAGTTTTCCTACCTCACTTCATTAAGGGATATAAGTAGTTGTATCATTTACTACTTTCTAGCTGGAGCCACCAATGTCACAGGCTCCATTAGTGAGCCTATGGAGGAAAAGACCATTCCATTCTCATCTCACCTGAAATCCTTGATCAAAGTACTTTGTGAAATTCATTCAGTTACATTTACTAGGTCTTCTGTATGCTGGACATGGGGCAACACTTAACCACCTGGTATTCAGTCTAAGATCGGTAAACTTCATTATCATCACCATCAGCCATATGTAGACACACTCAGCCTCATTGGGTGGCCTACAGAATGTTCCTAAGCAGTTGGGAGGTCATGAAAGGACTCTAGGTGTAATATGAAGTATAGAAGAGTGCCAGCATTATGCACAGACTGACTTTGGAAGCTTCAGGGGTAGGGCTTGGGTATATGTGGAAGAAGAGGCAGCACTAAAAAGGATTCTCATGATTCAAATGTCTCTGTTTGTGGTTTGGTGTCATTCTGCGAGCAGGGATTCCCAGGTTAACTGCAAATAGCATGACTGAGAAACTATTTATTCCAGTTTTGTCTCACTCCTCTTGTCCACAGGAGCTGTTCTGGTGGTCCTCTTCTGTCTAAAGGATGTTCTTGCCTCAGACTGTTCAGCACAGAACTGGTTGTTTCTTCTTTCATGGCTTTTAAAATAATTATGGGGAGTTTTCAGACTTTGTATCTCACATGCTAGAAGCCTGATATTTCTTTTTCTTTCTTTTTTTTTTTTAGAGGGGGGAGGGGCAGGAGAGAGAGAAAGATAATCTTAAGCAGACTCCACGCCCAGCGTGGAGCTTGGCCCAGGGCTCAACCTCAAGACCCTGAGATCATAACCTGAGCCTAAATCAAGAGTAGGATGCTCAACCAACAGAGCCACCCAAGCACCCCTAGAAACCCAACATTTCTTTAACAATCATCTTCTACTAATCATCTCCCCTTTAAAACATTCTGCCAAAAAAAAAATTCTGCCAAATGCTGGATAGTAGATCAACCTTAGTAATATATCAGTCAGGAGAGGCTAGGCAAGGAGGCAGTAACAAATAACCTCAAGATCTCAGACACTGAAACAACAAAGGTTTATCACTACCCCCAGTACATGCCCACGGCAGTTCAGCTGGGGTCTCTGTACACACTGTTTTCATTGGGATATCCCGGCTGGGAGAGCTCCAGCTCTGTGCTTCCACAATAGCTTAAGCAGGAAAAGGAACACTGGTTCTTAAAGCTTCCATCTGAAAATGACACAAGGCTTTGTAAGTCACATGTAATTTCAAGAGGAGGCAGAAGAGAGCATGCAATTCCTCATGCAAGCAGAAACTGGAGGGCTGGAATTATCTAGTGAAGAGCAATAATGACCACTGCCAGTGGACAATGGGAAGACATGCATGATGCTTGAGCTTTCTCTCACTATCCTAAGCACTCCATCCTATAACCTTGTTTGCTTAATTGGTTGTGCTATTTTGGATTTTGTGCAAGGAGGAAGGAGTTGCATTCTGCTTCCTTTGTTGGAGAGAGAAGTGGAAAATGACTTCTGATACTTGGTTGTATGAGACCATAAGGTATCCTGTGTAATTCTGTAAAACATCAATATGAAAGAGAAATATGTTTTGTACACACACACACAAATAGTGGTAAAATATAAAGAACACAAAATTTGGTCTTCTAACCATTTTTCAGTGTACAGTTCAGTGGCACTATGTACATTCACACTGTTGTGCAGTCATCACCAACATCCATCTCCAGAACTTTCTTACCTTCCCAAACTAAAAGTTCATTCCACATTAAACACTAGCTCCTCATTTCCCCCTCAGCAGCCCCTGGAAACCATCATTCTACTTTCTGTCTCTATGAATTTGACTACTCCAGGTTTCTCGTATAAATTGTATTTCACATTATTGTCCTTTTATATCTGGTTTATTTCACTTGGAATGATGTCCTCAAAATGCATCCCTGATAAAACGTGTGTCAGAAATTCATTCCTTTTTAAGGCTGAATAATATTCCATTGTACGGATAGACCATATCTTGTCTATCCATTTATCCTTCAATGGATGCTTGGCTTGCTTCTTCTGCTTGGATATTGTGGATAATGCCTCTGTAAACATTAGTGAATAAGTATCTGCTCAAGCATAGTTTCAGTTCTTTTGGGAGGAAATCAAAGAAGAACTTAAACACTTCATGGGAACAAATAAGAATGAAGACACTTCAGCCCAAAACATATGGGATACAATAAAGGTGGTCCTAAGGTGGAAATACATAGCTATCCAGACCTCCCTCAAAAAAAATAACCTGAAAAATCCAGAATACACCAGCTTTCTTTACACCTTAAAGAACTGGAGAATCACAACAAATCAAGCCAACCCCACACACAAGAAGGGAAATAATCAAGATTAGAGCAGAGACCAATGAGATAGAAACTAGAGATACAATAGAACACATCAACAAAACTATAAGCTGGTTTTTTGAAAGAATCAATAAGATCAACAAACCATTGGCCAAACTAATCCAAAAGAAAAGAGAGAGGACCCAAATTAATGGAATTATGAATGAAAAGGGAGAGATCACGACTAACACCAAGGAAATAGAAACAATCATTAGAAATTATTTTCATCAGTTATATGTCAATAAGTTAAGCAACCTAGATGAAATGGATGCATTCCTGGAAATGTATAAACTTCCAAAACTGAATCAAGAAGAAATTGACAACCTGAATAGACTAAAATCTAGTAACAAGATTGAGGCAGTGATCAAAAAAACCTCCCAAAAAACAAGGTCCCAGGACCTGATGGATTCCCTGGAGAATTCTACCAAATATTCAAAGAAGAAATAATACCTATTTTCCTGAAGCTGTTTCAAAAAAACAGAAACAGAAGGAAAATTTCCAGACTCTTTTTATGAAGCCAGAATTACCCATATCCCCAAACCGGGCAAAGACACCACCAAAAAGGAGAATTTCAGACCAATATCCCTGATAAATATGGATGCTAAGATTCTCAACAAGATCCTAGCTAATAGGATCCAACAGTACATTAAAAATATTATCCACCATGACCAGGTCGGATTTATCCATGGGATACAAGGGTGGTTCAACATTCACAAATCAATCAATGTGATAGAACAAATCAATAGGAGAAGAGAAAAGAACCACATGGTCCTCTCAATTGATGTGGAAAAAGCTTTTGTCAAAATACAGCATCTGTTCCTGATTTAAATGCTTCAAAGTATAGGGATAGAGGGAACATTCCTCAACTTCATAAAATCTCTCTACAAAAAACCCACAGTGACTATCATCCTCAATGGGGAAAAGCTGACAGCCTTCCCTTTGAGATCAGAAACACAACAAGGATGCTCACTCTCGCCACTCTTGTTCAACATAGTACTAAAAGTCCTAGCAACAGCAATCAGACAACAAAGAGAAATAAAAGGTATTCAAATTGTCAATGAAGAAGTCAACCTCTCTCTCTTCACAGGTGATGTGATACTTTATGTGGAAAACCCAAAAGATTTCACCCCCAAACTACTAGAACTCATATAGCAATTCAGTAATGTGGCAGGATACAAAATCAATGTACAGAAATCAGTTGTTTTCTTATACACTAACAATGAAAACACAGAAAGGGAAATTAAAGAATTGATTCCATTTACTATAGCACCAAGAACCATGAGATACCTTAGAATAAACCTAACCAAAGAGGTAAAATATCTGTACTCGAGGAACTACAGAACATTCATGAAAGAAATTGAAGAAGACACAAAAAGATGGAAGACAACTCCATGCTCATGGGTCAGAAGAATAAACATTGTTATGATGTCTATATTGCCTAGACCAATCTATACTTTCAATGCCATCCCAATCAAAATTCCACTGGCATTTTTTAAAGAGCTGGAACAAACAATCCAAAATTTGTATGGAACCAGAAGAGACCCTGAATTGCTAAGGAAATGTTGAAAAAGAAAAACAAAACTGGAGGCATCATGTTGCCTGATTTCAAGCTTTACTACAAAGCTGTGATCACCAAGACAGCATGGTACTGGCACAAAAACAGACACATAGATAAATGGAATGGAATAGACAGCCCAGATATGGACCATCAACTCTATGGTCAACTAATCTTTGACAAAGTAGGAAAAAATATCCAATGGAAAAAAGACAGTCTCTTCAATAAATGGTGCTGGGAAAATTGGACAGCTATATACAGAAGAATCAAACTCGACCATTCTCTTATACCATACACAAAGATAAACTTGAAATGGATAAAAGACCTCAACGTGAGGCAGGAATCTATTAAAATCCTAGAGGAGAACATAGGCAGTAACCTCTTTAACATTGGCCACAGCAACTTCTTTCAAGATATGTCTCCAAAGGCAAAGGAAACAAAGTGAAAATGAACTCTTGGGACTTCATCAAGATCAAAATCTTTGGCACAGCAAAGAAAACAGTCAACAAAGCAAAGAGGCAACCCACGGAATGGGAGAAGATATTCGCAAATGACACTACAGACAAAGGGCTGATATCCAAGATCTATAAAGAACTCCTCAAACTCAACACACAGAAAACAGATAATCACATCAAAAAATGGGCAGAAGATGTGAACAGATGCTTCTCCAAAGAAGACATACAAATGGCTAACAGACACATACAAAAATTTTTATCATCATTAGCAATCAGGGAGATTAAAATCAAAACCACATTGAGATACTACCTTATACCAGTTAGCATGGCCAAAATTAACAAGACAGTAAACAACAAGTGTTGGAGAGGATGTGGAGAAAGGGGAACCCTCTTACACTGTTGGTGGGAATGCAAGTTGGTGCAGCCACTTTGGAAAACAGTGTGGAGATTCCTTAAGAAATTAGAAACAGAGTTACCGTATGACCCTGCAATTGCACTACTGGGTATTTATCCCGAAGATACAGATATAGTGAAATGAAGGGCCACCTGTACCCCAGTGTTCACAGCAGCAATGGCCACAGTTGCCACACTGTGGAAAGAACCAAGATGCCCTTTAGTGGACGAATGGATAAAGAAGATGTGGTCCAATACTATGGAGTATTATGCCTCCATCAAAAAGGACGGATACCCAACTTTTGTATCAACATGGATGGGACTGGAAGAGATTATGCTGAATGAAATAAGTCAAGCTGAAACAGTCAAGTATCATATGGTTTCACTTACTTGTGGAGCATAAAGAATAACACAGAGGACATGGGGAGATGGAGAGGAGAAGGGAGTTGGGGGAAATCAGAGGGGAGGTGAACCATGAGAGACTGAGGACTCTGAGAAACAAACTGAGGGTTTTGGAGGGGAGGAGAATGGGAGGGTTGGGTGAGCCTGGTGGTGGGTATTATGGAGGGCACGTATTGCATGGAGCACTGGGTATGGTGCATAGACAATGAATTTTGGAACACTGAAAAGAAATAAAATAACATAAAATGGAAAAAATTCTTTTGGGGAGATATATAAAAAGATGGTAATTCTATTTTTAGTGTTTTGTGTTTTTTTTTGTTTGTTTGTTTGTTTTAAGAAATGCAGTGGCAATACTTAATCCGGTGTTTCTTAAAGTTATTTTCTGTAAAGTTATGGCCCCATCCTGGCGACTCAGTGCATATGCCTAGTAAATTCCTGGTAATTTTTATAGGAAAGAAACCCCTATATCTTGGATTAACACAGCAGTTACTGTGTTTGTTTAACCATAGACTCTCTACCCTGTTTTTGATTGAGATATCCACTAAGACCCTATGAAATGTGATTAGTGTGAGAAATATTAATTAAATGTTAAACTCTTAGCATCTTGTGGGCTGCCCAAGACACAGCTAAATGACCTAAGGAAAAACCTTAAGTGTGGAGGATAAAGATGTCACAGTATGACTGGTCGGCTCACTAGCCAGCATTCTTGTTAGCTAAAAATCACTAAAAACATCCCAATTCCACCAAAGCTGAGAAACATAGTTGAGTGAAAGTAGTAAAAGCTGGAAGGGAGAGAGCAAGGGGTAGAGGGCTGGGAGGGAGTAAAGGAGAAGTAGGGGAAGAAAAAGACATATCTTGTGAAGAAGTCCATGTACTGGGCTGTGCTGGCTGCATTCCCTTCCCTTGCTCATTTAATCTGCACAACAATTGGAAAGTAGAAGTTCTGTTCTTCCATTTGAGGAGACTGGGCTCAGGATGACACAACTGATAAGCAGTGCTCCTGGGACTGGAGCTGCTCTCATGACCCTTCAACAGAGGAGAGGCAGCGGCTTTCAGTGAACATGGAGGGAGCACAAAGATACCTGCAGGGGAGAGCCATGCCTGGCTGCAGGGGCAGCATGGTGGCCTGGGGGAAGGCAGGGTGGGGAGGTAGTCCCTCAGCTGTAGTAAACTCTAATGTCCATCTTAGGTGGAAGGTTTTCAGATCCTGGTGCATATAGAAACTGGTAGTATTTGTAGGATGCCTGGGCGTGGGAAGGAGAAGGCTGCTTGAAGCTCCCAATGCCCAGACCTTGGCCCAGCTTCCCTGTGGGCTGTAAAGGTCACAATCCCAGGGACTGCACCTTGTTAGGAAGCTCTGCCCTAAGTGTTTTCTATCACAACACAGAACGTGGAATTGCGGGGAAAGCTATGTGTGTTAGTGGTGGTCGGTGGGAATAAGCAGGATGCCAGCTGCTGTGGCAAGGCTGAGGACAGGATGCCATCTACCCTCACCCAAGGTGGCATCATGCTTTTACCAGTGGTCTGTGGAACAGACTGTGGGACTGAGGTGGGGGAAGAAACAGGATATTTGATTCCCTGGAGTGTGGAGAGCCAGCTGCTCCTGGCCTCTGAGATAGAAACTTTGTACTTGAGAAGGAACTTTCTGGCAACAGGTGATGATGACCTTGCATAGTAGGATGACAAGGCAGATGGGGGTGCAGGTGTTCCCAGTGATGGAACTCACTAACCCCTCAGAAACTGGTAGGGCTTTTGGAACTAAAACAGAAATGGATTTTATCATAAACTATAACATCTTTATTTTCTTATAAGAATAATACATGTTTACCATATAAAACCTAAAAAGTAGCCTAAAAGTAAAGCAGGGGGAAAAAAAAGATTGGTGGATCTCCTAAAAAAATAAACAAAAGAAAGAAAATATTTTATGTATTTATTTATTTGAGACACAGAGAGAGAGAGCATGTGTGTGTGCACACACAGGAGGTAGGGTGGGTGGGGAGGGTCGGAGGCAGAGGGAGAGGTGGGAGAGAGAGAATCTCAAACTGACTCTACACTGAGCACGAAGCCCAACATGGGGCTCCATCCCACAACGCTGAGATCATGGCTGAGCCAATACCAAAGTTGGACACTTAACTGACTGAGCCACCCAGGCACCCCAAGAATGACTTTTCTGAAAGTAAAATTTTGTTCATAATACTGTTTTCTTAGACATCAGTGTGTGTGTATGTAAGTTAAATGATTTATAATGAAAATTGTTAAAAGTGTAAGTTTTTTATTTCCATAAACTTAGTTTTTTGTTTCAAAGAAATTTTTAAAATTTGAAGTACTTTTAGATTTACAAAAAAATTGTGCAGACTGTGTGGAGACTTACCTTGGAGACAGCTCACCCACTTTTAGCCTCCCCCAATGCCTCTCACATTAGCATGGTGCATTTGTTGAACCTAAGAAACCAACACGGGAACATTCCTGTTAACTAAACAAAATAGACTTTATTGACACCTAGGTTTACTTTTAAATTCCCGCAATACCTTGCTCTGCATCCACTTTGCAGGGCACTTATTAAAGGTCTCAGGTTTTCTATCTCTCACTCTTGAATACAATTACCTGATTTAAAACACCTGCCTCAAATTTCTGGAACTCATCTGCACTGTGAAAGAATGTTTCCTATTTCCAGTATATGCTTTTATATGTGATAGCCTGAGTAGGATAACTAAGCCACAACTCAAAAGGTCCTCCTTGTCATGATTATCATTATCTTTAGTTTAGTGAGCAACCCCACGTTGTGAGGTTCCTAATGAAACTGAGTTTTTTCATGCCTTCCAATTATTTTGTTCTTCCTCTTTCTTTATTCTGTATTATTAAAAGAAAAAGAAAGGGGAGCTGTATCAGTCAGAGTCCTAGAAGAGAGCAGATGCTCAGGTGGGGCAACTGAGGACATTTTAGTCAGCTATTGATTGACAAAGCTACTGGCAAGATAAAGGACATGCTGAGGGACAGAGGGACACTTTGGAGCAACACCAGTAGGGATCTGTTATGACCTCCAGGGTTGAGGTACCAGAGAGGAGCTGAAATGATGGCGACACAAATGCAAATGAAGTCAACACTGACGTCTGTGTTCTGGAGCAGACTTCTAAAATAGTTTTGACTGCAAGTATTTACAGCATTCAGTCTAGATGCTATTGTCACATCAGCTGTGTAGAGCTGAACAGAGAGAAATCAGCACTTCTGGTAAAATAAAGGGACAATATGTCTAGTTCACCTTTAGGGCCACAATCCCCCTAACTTTCTCGTAAATGCTGTGCCTAATGGCAGCTGTGTCAGAGCGTTGTGAGTTTTCTAGAATTAGGATGGTCAACATTTTTGGTGCAGAAGGAGCTGTCTGGGTGTCACTGTGTCGTCTATACTGTGAACACACACTGTGACCCTTGGCATCTTCTGGTCTGTATGTCTGGACTTGTCCCTTTCCTGTGTTCATGTGGTCAGTGATGGTTTCCTGCCTATGAGCATGGTAAGTGAGTATACATCCTCATTTGTTACTTCTCCATGTTTGGGTAGAGAGACTTCTTAGTTACATTCCTTGTCAGACAATTTATATGCCAGTTGAGCTTTATTAGGGCCACCATAATTTTTAAAAAAATTTCTGGTTTGATCTGCAGTGTGAGGACATGGATTTTTAAGTCATCATTCCAACCAGGAAAAGCTTGCTCAAGAGTGTGTGCAGACTAATGGCAGCTAGATCTAAGAATGAGTTCATTCTCCCTTCACTCATTCCCATGTTCATGTTTTGATAAAGACATTTTGGACCAAATAATCAATAACTGGCTGAAACTCCATTTTGTCATAATAAAAAACCAATTTGTAGGATAGCTTTATTTTAGGATTTCTTTAGTAGGTTATGAATTTATGATGAAAATAGAACATTTGAAATTTTTCGAAAGGTTGAAAAGGAAGACATTATACTAACCTTATAGATGAGAGAAATATAAAAGGTAGGTCATTTAAAAATAAATTAGGGAAGTTAGTTTTTATGTTTAATGACTGGTAAGTGAATCAATGTCTCTACAGGGAAATTTTCTCTCGGTGTGCTGCAGTGCTTGTCTTTGACATTGTCAACCAACCCTCTGGGAACGGAAATCAATGACATCCAAAATATCATAACTACAACAAGAGTAACTACAAGTAACAAGCACTAGCCATCTACCAGGCTTTGTGCTAAGTGGTGAACAGATGCACTCAGTTAATTCCCACAAGAGATAGGTCTTATAATGAACCCGTTCTTATATGAGGAAACAGAGGCAAAGAAATGAAATACCTCCAAGATCAAGAAGGGGAGCCAAAATTTGAACCCAGTTTTTCTGTTCTCATTGCCTAGTCTTAACTGTAAGACTCTGCTATCTTGCATATTCATTCATATTCATGCAGAATTGGAAGAGGAGATGCCTGTGAGAATCCTGACAACCCCAAATGATCAGAACCCTGCAAAATTAGATGTCACATGGTTAGCTTCTTAATAAAACTATACTCAAAGTCCCTATGCAAAATGGAAAGGGGAGATTTTCAGTACCAACATTTACAAAAAAGATGAGAGGTTGTAACAATTAACATCTTTCAAGTGAGTCTACTATAAATTGGCTGCTATATATGCCAGACAGCATATGGGAAAGTGTTTTCTAAGCTATAAATATCACTGCACAATGTTGTATGTACAAACATGTTGCATTGCCGATATTGATTCTACTATAAAAGCTAGAAATGGCCTATGGGAAGTGTTTTGTAAATCATAAATCACTACACAACATCATATGTGTGCAGGCGTATCTCATTTTGTCAAGCTTCACTTTACTGCAGATATGGTGTTTTTTTTTCAGATTGAAGGTTTGTGGCAACCCTGCATTGAGCCAAGTCTGTTGGTGTTATTTTTCCAAAAGCGTTTTCTCACTTTGTGTCTCCATGTCACATTTTGATAATTTTTGCACTGTAAACTTTTTCATCATTATTATATTCATTATGGCGATCTGTGATCATTGATGTTGGTATGGTAATTGTTTGGAGCACCACAGACCACATCCATGTAAAGTGGTGAACTTAATATTTAATGTTGTGTGTGTCCTGACTCCTCCAACTAGCCATTCCCCCATCTCTCTCCCTCTCCTTAGGCCTTCTTATTCCCTGAGACACAAGAATATTGAAATTGGGCCAATTAATGACTCTACAGTGGCCACTAAGTGTTCAAGTGAAAGGAAGAATCACACATCTCTCACTTCAAATCAACAGTTAAACATGATTAAGCTCAGTAAGGAAAGCATGTTGAAAGATGAGATGGGCCTAAAGCTAAGTCTTTTTTGCATCCCTAGATTTAAGACAAGTTGTGAATATAAAGGAGAAATTCTTGAAGGAAATGAAAAGTACTATTTCAGTGAACACACAAATAACAAGAAAGAAAAATAGCCTGATTGCTGATATGAAGAAAGTTTGAGTGGTCTGGATAGAAGATCAAACCAACTACATATCCTTAAGCCAGAGTTTAATCCAGAGCAAGGCCCCAACTCTCTTCAATTTTATGAAGTCTAAGTGAGGTGAGGAAGCTGCAGAAGAAAAGTCTAAAGCTAGCAGAGGTTGGTTCATGAAGTTAAAGGAAAACAGCTGTGTCCAAAACATGAAAGTGCTGATGGAGAAGCTGCAAAGCAAGTGATCCAGAAGATCTAGCTAAGATAGTTCATGAAGGTGGATACACTGAACAACGAACGGATTTCCAGTGTAGACAAAACAACCTTCTATTGGAAGAGTCATCTAGGAGTTTCATAGCTGGAGAGGAGAACTCAATGTTTGTCTTCAAAGCCTCAAAAGACAGGCTGACTGTCTTGTTAGGGGCTAATGCAACAGGTAACATTAAATGGAAGCCAATACATATTCACCACTCTGAAAATTCTAGGGCCCTTAAAAGTTTGTGCTAAATCTACTCTGCCTGAGATAATGAAACAACAAAGCCTAGATGACAGCTCAGCTATTTGCAACATGGTTTACTGAATATTTTAAGCCCACTGTTGAGACCTACTATTCACTGGCGATGCACCAGGTCACCCAAGAACTCTGATGGAGATGGACAGTGAGATGAATGTTGTTTTCACATCAGCTAACACAACACCCCTTTTGTAGCCCAGAGATCAAGGAGTAATTTCAACTTTCCAGTCTTATTACTTAAGAAATACATTTTGTAAGGCAATAGTTGTCATAGACAGTGATCCCTGTGCTGGATCTGGGCAAAGTAGATTGAAAACCTTCTGGAAAGGGTTCACCATTCTAGATGCCATTAAGAACATGTAAGATTCTTGGGAAGAGGTCAAATATCAATGTTCACAGGAATTTGGAGAAATTGATTCCCATCCTCATGGATGACTTTGAGAGGTTCAAGGCTTTAGTGGGGGAAGTCACTGCAGATGTGGTGGAAACAACAAGAGGACTAGAATCAGCAGTGGAGCCTGAAAATGGGATTGAATTGCTGCAATTTCATGATAAAACTTGACCAGTTGAGGAGTCGCTTCTTATGGATGAACAAAGGAAGTTGTTTCCTGAGATGGAATCTACTGTTGGTGGAGATGCTGTGAAGATTGTTGAAATGACAACACAGGATTTAGAATATTACATAAAATTAGTTGATAAAGCAGCTGTAGGGTTTGAGAGGATTGACTCCAGTTTTCAAAGAAATTCTGTGGGTAAAATGCTGTAAAACAGTGTGTGCTAGAGAAATCATTTGTGAAAGGTAGAGTCAATTGATGGGCAAACTTCACTCTTGTGTTGTTCTAAGAAATTGCTACAGCCACCCCAGCTTTCATCAACCACCACCCTGAGCAGTCAGCAGCTGTCAGCACTGAGGCCAGACCCTCCACCAGCAAAAAGATTATGACTTGCTGAGAGCTCAGATGATGGTCAGCTTTTTTTTTTTTTTTTTTGCAATGAAGTATTTTTATTTTTATTTTTTTATTATGCATTGTTAGTCACCATACAGTACATCAATAGTTTTTGATGTAGTGTTCCATGATTCATTGTTTGTGTATAACACCCAGTGCTCTATGCAATACTTGCCCTCCTTAATATCCATCACTGGGCTCACCCATTCCCCCCCACAAAAATCCCCTCATTTTGATTCATGGAGTTCATGGTCTCTCATGGTTCTTCTCCCCCTCTGAAGGGAATTTCTCCTTCCCTCTCCTAATGTCCTCCATGCTATTCCTTATCTTCTAACAAATAGGTGAAACCATACAGTAATTGTCTTTCTCTTTTTGACTTATTCCACTTAGCATAGTCTCCTCCAGTTCCATCCATGTTGATGCAAATGTTGGGTATTTATCCTTTCTGGTGGCTAAATAATATTCCATTGTATATATGGACCACATCTTCTTTATCCATTTGTCTGTTGAAGGGCATCTTGGCTCCTTCCACAATTTGGTGATTGTGGCCATTACCGCTATGCATGCTACTGCACTTAATAGAGTACAGTGTAGTGAAAACATAACTTTTGTATACACCGGGAAACAAAAAAAAAAATTAATTTGACTCACTTTATTATGGTATATGCTTTATTTTGGTATGTCCTTTATTGGAGTGGTCTGGAACTGAATCTGCAGTATCTCTAAGGTATTTCTGTACACTCCTGCTCCAGTGATAGATATTCTTAAAAGGAGGAAGAATTTGGAGCAATTCTCCCTGTTCTTGGCTAAAGTCCACACCATGTTTCTGGAGCATGGAACTCACAGCTTATTTGTACAGGCTTAGAGAAAGTGGTACATAAATAGGAGGGTCTTTGGGTTTGTGTGGAAGCTAAAACCAGATCATATGAGGAAGAATAAAAGATGCACTGAGGCTGATATCTGCTTTCACACAGCTAGAGCTTCCTCAAGGAAGGAAAAAGGCTGTTACCTGTGACCACAGAGATAGAACCAGAGCTAATAGGTGCAGGATGGAGGTGGATTTTGCTCCACCAAATGGGGAATGAAGAGACTGGAGTTGCCCTAGTCAGAAAGCACTGTGTGAGAGGCACAATGTTCAGCCAGAGGCTGGATGAGTAGACGGTGTAGGGTGGTTGAGGATGACAGCACATAGACCTTTGAAGTCCACTGCCAAACTTGGAAACTTTGTGTCAGTGGCTATTGGGCAAACCCACCAAATTAACTAGTTTGTCTGAAGCTCTGCCAGATTCATCAGTGAAACCTCAATCCCTAACCCAAAGACACATTCTTATATATAGTTAGACAAACTTTTGTAATGTAGTCTTGGATAGCTCCAAGGTATGTCCTAAATGGATAGGTGTAACCAGGTAACTGCAGGTCTTGAGCGGCCTGTGATGATCTGGAAGTGTTTCTCTAGAATCACTTCACTGACTATAATTAGGCTATAAAGTAACTGGGTCTTACTTCCAGAGCGTTCTGAGAGGACTGTACACTCTCTAGATCAATCGCTATGGTCTGCTGATGTCAGAGCCCAGCCAATCAGTGGAACTGCCATGAAATGTCTCCTTTTTCACTTTGGGGAATGGTGGTGGCAGTGGTTATTTATTACTGTAACCAGAATATTGAAGAAACAAGGGGCAATTTTACTGGTTTTCCCTCTACCCCTTCAACTTTGCTTATTTCCACTTGCCATTAGAGGAAAACTTAGGCCATTACATATTTCTGGTCAATCTCAGGTATTAAAAAACCCTATAGTCACTTTTAGTCCAGTTTCAACTTTGTATTTAGAAGGTTGAGTCTCACATAAGAGTCTCCATGTCCACCCTCCATTAAAGGTACAGGTATTTATGTACGAGGTCTTAGTGGGCAGAAAACTTTCAACTTGAGGGGAAAGGGGTTGGATGGATTATCTTCTCTATAATTCTCCTTCCTCATTTCCAAAACATTTGGCATGCCCCACCCTACCCCACCCCCAGAGCATGAAGAGTGGGGAGAGAAGAGTGATAAAGGAGGCAGAAATAATCTTCCTTACCAGGCACTGCTGGAGGCCAGCATCATGCCCTCTGGACCTGCACAGTTTGTGGGAAGCTAGTGCCTTTCTCTAGCAAGCTGCTTTGTTCAGAGATTGTTTCCTTGTGAAGAAATTCCCTTGGTGCAGATGCAGTCCATTCCTTCTCAGGGCTCATCACTGACTCTTCCTCAAGACCCCAAAACCCTTTAGTTCCTGTGACTTTCCTCTACCCATGGCAGTTTGCCAAGGAATCCCAATCAAACAGCATTATGGTTTCCTGCAGAAGCAGATGGAACCTACCTGAAGTTTGTTTTCAAATGTTCAAACTGATGATGTCACACACAAATTGAGAGGGTATGGAAACATATATAGCTCACGTAACTGAAGTCTTTGGGCAGCAAACCAGGCCTCTTAAAGTAGGTTCCAAGTGGCTTGAGGGAGCAAGGGAAGGAGACCAGCCTGGGCTTTTAATGTGGGGGAAGGGCTCCCACCAACAAAGGAAGTCCCCAGGCTTTCTAGGAGAATGTTCACATGAGGGTACAGGGGGAAGAAGTGGGTAAAGCTTGAAAGCCATCAATATTCAGACAGGAAACATGGAGTCAGTTTTCCTCATCACAAATAGGCTCTGCATCTGTGCATCCTGTCCAAATCAGTGTATGGGATTGCCTCACGCACACATCTTTTCTCCCTTGAACTTGCTAGGCAAGTCATAGTAGTGTGGTGAATTGTTAATATGATATTTATTTAAGACTTTATTTATTTATTTGGGGGGGATAAAGTGTGAACAGGGGTAGGGGCAGAAGGAAAGGGAGCAGACCCCCACTGAGTGTGGAACCTGACCCAGGGCTTGATCTCATGACCTGAGCCCAAATCATGAGTTGGATGTTTAATGGACTGAACCACCCAGGCACCCTTAAAAGAAAGTCTTTTTATTAAGAGTTTACTAAAATCCAGAAGAAGAGAAGCTGGAAGCTGAGCATGAGTTGGTTACTTTCCAGAATGATTCAGGTCTCTGGCAATGAGGAAGTAAGAAAGGAAACTAGGGTGTGGATTCAAAATATGTTGTAGAAGTAAGTTTCCCACATTTTCTTAGATTTCTCACTATCCAGGACTTGATGGAGGAAAATCTGTTGTCAATCAGTTCAAGTTTTGTGTTTATATGATGAAAGATGAAAATATTTATTAATACAGCAAACAATGCATTGTGGAAAGAGCTTTGGAGAGTTGGTGGACTGTGCTATAGGATGGTAAGGAGGCTGAGACCCACAATGTGATCAGGGTTGCATGACTGAGCTGGGAGTGAGTGGCTGATTTTGTATGCCTCCATCCTTGTCTGCCAGCTCCCATGAAACATGTCCTTCCCAACTCCATTATTCCCACCTTCTGCTGGACTGATTTTTACCTTTATTCTCGACACCTTCATTTGTTTTGTCTTGCAAGCTTAATTAAAGTTTAAGGAGGGCAGACATTATTGAAGACAGATTGATTAAAAATTAGAAAACATTAGAGTATCAAAATAACGTGCCCCAATTTTAACACTCATCAATCACCATTACACGTCATTTGGTTTATATTTCTATGCAGTTAGTTCAAAAAGTACCACATTCTGCACTTTAAAAAATCTACTTAGTTGAAAATTTCATAGGACAATCCTTTAAAAATAATTAATAATTCCATATTTATCAACTGAACACCTACTATGTACTCAGCATGTGAGATACTGGGCACAGAATGAGGGACAGAGGTACTCTTCCAGAACTTACAGTTTTGTGGAGGAGACAGTCATTCATGAAGGACCATGTGGTATGTTGTTATAAACTGTGTTCATAATGTCCAAGAAGCACACAGGTTATGTTCAGAGAGGCTGGTATAATTTGGAGGGTCAAAGAGGTTCCCTGTGAGGAAGGGACTTTGAACTGCTATCTTGGGAATGAGTGGGGGCATTTAGCTGGTCAAGACAATGGTAATCTCCTACTTATCTTCATGCTTCAGGTGCTGTGTCCCTGACATTGCTGTAGTCCTAGATAGTTATAAAGCCCCCTTCCCTCTCCAACCCCCTTTGCTCCTCTTTATTGGGAGAGTAGCCTTGAGATCCATGAGTGTGATTTTAAGCCTTCTTCACGGTGCTGTCCAGGTTCCCTGTTCATGTGCCCCTGAATCTCTGTCTTATTATAAATTATTCTCTCTTCCACATAGCTCCAGTGTCAGGTCCTTTATCAACAGGGGAGAGGAGAGGGATTTTCTATTCTCATTACCACTTGCAGGAGGCCAAGATAGGCTCATTCAATAAATTATGTGGTACAATAGTGAGGCCCTTTGGTTGTAGGTGAGAATAATATTTCTCTAACAGAGCCAGAGTCAGATTCATGCATCAGTGACCAGCTGACAATGCCATGCCAGCATAACCTAGTAAGTGGGAGGCAGGCTTGGTTTCCCAGGCCCTCCAGGGCATGTCTGAACAGCACTTTTGGGAAAACCTGGGTCTTTCTCTTAGTAGATGTATAACTTGGACAGGTGATTGAAACTTTGCCAATCTCAGTTTTCTCATTGTTGAAGTAGAGATGCTGACTCTGTTGTTGGTTTCTGTTGTTTTGTCTGCTAGGTGTCTCTTTCTTTGGGGAATGGTCCAACACCATCTGGTGATGGAGGGGTTACCATTCACCAGTTCCACATCTCTGGCCCAGGCTTGACGAACAATAGTAACCCACTTTCCTAGCCATGGAGAGCAGCCCACAGCTGGGAAATTGACTTGAGTGAGGGCAATCAGAATCCTTCATTGGGGTCTTATATATTCTAAAGACAGAGGCCAACCCTGTCTTTCTCCTTGCATCAAGAACTAAAGGTAGCTGCTGAAGCTGTGTTTCATCTTACATGGGGAAAGCCGGTCTGGAGTAGGAGAGAATAAACCGAAGAGAGTCAAATGTACGTGGGAGGAGGAGAGGGGAAGGGGTACCAGGCTCACGACACTCCAGGAGAGACCATGTCCCTTGTCATCATCCCCAAAGCCACATTTGCCTCCAGACTTCCCTCTTGAGAGCTTGTTTGGAGGTTCCAGCAGGGGAGTGCAGCTACTCATATACCCTCGACCAAAGAATGGTCCTCCTCTATCAGGGAAGGTTGTCCTCTTCAACCGTGCACGCAGCCTTGGGAGGGATGCACATGGAGTGGTGAGGGGCAAAGGGGTCACCCCCCTAGCCAGCCAGATCAGCTGAGTCAACCCTGGCAGTCAATGGGGTGACAAATGTCATAGTCAGATTGCCCTCACATCCTCTAGACTTCCCTCTTAATGTGTTTTTTCAAAATTCCTTTTTTTGTTGGTATTACTTTTGGTTGGGTTTGGACACTAAAACTAGAAAAAGTCCTGGCTAAATAAAATATCACCCTTACAGAGTTGTGAGCATTAAAGGAACTGTTGTATTTGTTAAGGGCTTATAGCCTAGTATCTGAAGAATGGCACATACTTAATAACTTGTGGTTAATAGTGTTAGTGGGACTTGTCTTCTTCCTTGAACCCAGCCGATAAAGTGTCATCTATGGCATTCAATAGCATCAGCATCATTTGGGAGCCTGTTAGAAATACTAAGTCATGGTCCCCTTCTCAATCAGAATGTGCATCTGGCAAGGTCCACACTTGAGTTGTATGCACTACACTCTAAAAAGCACTGGCCTGGGTATGGTGATGACTTTAGATATATCACCAGGAGCATGACCTATGTGATAAAGAATTGACAAGCTGTACTTTATTAAATTGAAAACTCTGTGAAATACAGATTTAGAAGATAAGCCACAGACTGGGAGAAAATATTTGCAAAGGCATACCTGACTGTTGTCTAAAATATACAAAGAACTCTTTGAATAAAAAAGACAAGAAATAACAAGTGTTGGCAAGGATGTGGAGAAAAAGAAGCTCTGGTGCACTGTTGATGGGAAAGCAAGCTTGTCCCTGTACCTCACCCCTCTCTCTCCCCTCACTCACATTGTCTCTCTCTCAAATAAATAAAATCTTTAAAAAAGACAATAATGAGATACCACTATATGTTTGTTAGAATGTCAAAAACCCAGAACACTGACAACCCCAAATGCTGGTGAGGATGTGGAGCAGCAAGAATTTTTACTCATTGTTGGGAATGCAAAATGATATAGCCACTCCGGAAGATAGTTGTTTTATTTATTTCTTATAATGCTAAACATATTGTTACTATAGGATTCAGCATTCTTGTTCCTTGGTAAGGACCCAAAGGGGTTGATGATTTAGGTTCACAAAGGAGTCTGCACCTGGATGTTTATAGCAACTTTTCACCAACGCTTGAAAGCAACCAAGATGTCTTTTAGGAGGGGACTGGGTTAATAAGTTGTGCTACATCCAGACAATAGAATATTATTCAGCACTAAAAAGAGGTGAGCCATCAAGCCATGCAAACACACAAAGGAAACTTAAATGCATATTGCTAAAGCCAACCTGAGAAGGCTACATACTATAGAATTCCCAATATACAGCACTGTGGAAAAGGCAAATCTATGGAGACAGTAAGAAGAACAGTGGTTGCCAGGGGTTGGGGAGTGGGGAAGGGTGGATAGACGAAGCACAGAGGATTTTCACGGAACTGGAAAAACCCTGTGAGATACTAAATGATGGATACATGTCATTGCACATTTTGCAAAACCCATAAAATGTACAGCACCAAGAGTGAACTCTAATGTAAGCTATGGACTCAGGGTGATTATGATGTTTCAATGTGGATTCATCAATTGTAACAAATTTACCTTTTGTGGGTACTGGGGAAGTCTCTGTATATGTAGGAGCAGGAGGTATGTGGGAAATCTCTCAGTTTTGCTGTGAACTCAAACCTTCTCTAAAAAAATAAAGTCTTAAAAGAAAGCATTGTCTGGACATCAGAACCACAAGCAACAAAAATAAAACCAGACAAATTAGACCAAAATCAAACTCCTTGTGCATCAAAGGACATGCTCCACTGGATGAAACACAAGCTAAAGTATGGAACAAAATATCTATAAATCATACGCTTGGTAATATATAAAGAACCCAACAGCAAAAAGCATCCAAATAACCCAGTTAAAAGACAGGCCAAGGTTTCGAGCAGACGTTTCTCCAAAGATGATATACAAATGGCAATAAGCACATGAAAAGATGCTTAATACCACTGATCATAAAGAAAATGCAAATCAAAACCACAATGAGGTATCACCTCACACTCCATAGGATGCTACTCTCAAAACAAAACAAAACAAAACAAAACAACCCCTAGAGAATACTGAATGTTGAAGATGCTGTGTTAACATTGAAACCCTTGGACAAGGTTGGTGGGACTGTAAAATGGTGCAGCCTCTGTGGGAAAGTCCATCAGATCTTCAAAAATTAAACAGTTACTTTATGATCCAGCAATTCTACTTTAAAATAAGTACCTAAATGAACTGAACACAGGAACTCAAATAGATGTGTGTCGGCCCGTGTTTATGGTAGCACCATTCACAATAAGCAAGAGACAGAAGCAACACAAGTGTCCATAGATCCATGAGTAGATAAACAAGATGTGGCCTGTCCACGCAGTGGAGTACTATTCAGCTTAAAAAGAAAGGAAGTTCTGACGTCTGCTCCAATGTGGATGAACCATGAGGACATGGTCCTGAGTAAAATAAGCTAGTCACAGAAGGACAAATACTGATTCCACTCAAACGCAGTATCTAGAGCAGTCAAGTTATAGAGACAGAAAGTAGAGTGGTGCCTGCCAGGACGGAGGGGAGGGGGTTAGAGTGAGCAGTTTCTGTTCAGTGGGTATAGTTTTAGTTTTACAAGATGAAAAGGTTCTGGAGATTGGTTGCACAACAGTGTGACTATACCTAACACTACTGAAATGCACACTTAGAAATGGTTAAGATGGTAGATTTTATGTTCTGCATTTTTTACCATCTCCCAAATTCAGACAAATGGCAAAAATAAAACTTAAAAAGCATTGGACTGGTCGACTGGAAGTTCTCCGATGGAAGGGTCTGAGGGAAAGAGATGACACAAACGATTGTCCTACTAATTCCAAACAGGGACACTCAGATGTGCGCCACGGAAGTCAGAAAGTCGTGAGATAGGACAAAGCCTTCACAAACAAGTGGAAAGCGTTGGCAGTGAGAATATCACTAGCAAAGAATTTATGACTAGCAGCTTTAGTCTGTCACCTGGCTTTCGTGGAGCACAAAAAAGACTGTGCATAATTGAAGTTTGACCTGGCTCTTCCACAACTGTTACCAGGCTCTTCGTAGTAAATCCGCTTGGAGTTCTTTCCTAACCTAATTAGGGGAAGTTTGTTTCTGGACTGAATGTAGCCCTCATAACACAGAAGGGCCTTGTTCTGGAAAAATTCATTTCTAGGCCAGTGGGGTGAAAGTTTAAACTGATTTGTAATTTGAAAACAATCCTAGAAATAGTCTTTTTTTTTTTTAAAGATTTTATTTATTTATTTGACAGACAGAGATCTCAAGTAGGCAGAGAGGGAGAGAGAGGGGAGCAGGCTCCCTGCTGAGCAGATAGCCCGATGCGGGGCTCGATCCCAGGACCCTGAGATCGTGACCTGAGCTGAAGGCAGAGGCTTTAACCCACTGAGCTACCCAGGCGCCCCTAGAAATAGTCTTTAAGTTGTCAGTTCTTATCATACAGATCCTATGAGAGTACCAGAGATCTGAACGTTCTCAGCACCAACTTCTTTCACAGCCAGTGGCCACTTGTAATAGGCAGAACTTTCTGTGGTTGAGTCAAGGAGATTAAGAAAAAGAATTTCAGGCCTGAGACTCTTCCTTCCTTCTAGGAGTCAGGTCCATGTAGTATATACACAAAGGATGCTTTCCAAATAGAGACTGAAATATTATATTAATGGTTAGACGAGTGCCAGGCACCCACTCAGATGCATGGCTTCTGGGAAACTTTGATGGGGACACAGGTTCAACCTGTGTTCAGAGTAGGGGTTTTGGGGGAAACTGTAAAATGGCTCACCAAAAGACATCTATGTCCTGATCTCTGGATGGTAAAAAAGCATCCTTGCAGATGCCATTAAATTAAGGATCTTGAGACAGGCAGATTTTCCTGGATTATCCAGGCAAGTCAGAAATGTCATCACATGCATGCTCTATAAGAAGGAGGTACAGCAAGGTTGGACAAGTCACAGAGAAGGTGACCTGAAGACAGGCAGATAGAGATTCTAAGATATTGTCCTTGTAATTGTGGTGATGTGGCCACAAGTCAGGGAATGCCAGCAGCCACCAGAGAGCAGAAGAAGCCAGGAACAGACTGTCCCCTAAAGCCCCTGGGGCACAGCCCTGCTGACACTTTGATTATGGCCCTGGGATCCTGATTTTAGACATCTAGCCTCCAGAACTGAGAGAGAATAATTTCAGTTGTTTTTAGTTATCCAGTTTGTGGTAATTTGTTACAACAAACAAAAATGGATGCATTTTTAATTATTAAAACTAAATAAGGCCCCTATGCCATGTGCATCCTTCTTTGACACTCTGGTGTACGCACCCAGATACAGGCACTCCCAGGAGGCTAGCTTCAAGGAAACAGGACGGGGGTGACAGGCTGGTGCACTGATGAGGAGGAGAAGGAAGAAACTTACCTTTCAGGCCAAGTGACCCTGCCTACTAGTAAATATGGCCCTGTGAACTTCATGTTTCCAAGTGACCCTGCCCACTAGTAAATATGGCCCTGTGAACTTCATGTTTCCAAGTGACCCTGTCCAC
>RCUC01170906.1:0-24703 GCA_003697995.1 Taxidea taxus jeffersonii | reverse complement strand
GGGACAGAGGAGGGACAGGTATGACCTGGGTTTTAAAAGGACCCTGCCGTCTATCTGTGGGGAATATTGCTTGCTCACTGGTACTCAGGACAAGGGGGAAGCAGGAGGACCTGCTAGGAAGCTGTTAAAGTAATGCAGAGGGGATGGTGCAGTCCCGGACGAGGCAGGAGGTGACTCGAAGGGTCTGCCAATGCCCTTGGAAGAAGAGATGATGAAGTGATGCGATTTTGTCGTGGAGTTAGAGGGGATGTGGGCGAATAAAATCCAGAGAGAAGAAGCAATGGAGAGAGGGGTCTGGGCTCACAGGCAGGCTGTGGCTGTTTTCCATACACAGCAGAGGAAAAGGGCTGCCGTCCTCATCAAAGGATTGTTGCTGTCCATCTACTATGAAATTGCAGAATTAATCTGCTTGCTGGCTCCATTGAAAATGGTGGTGCGAAAGCGACATTAGTAAATGGAAAGGATAAAGTTGCTTTATTGGTTTGGTTTCCAAATCATGGAAAGAAAAACACTCTATCAGTCCAGTGAGTAAACAAGCCAGGGGCTTCTGAATCAGGAGGCAGAAAACCGTTTGTGTTTACTTTTGAAGCTGGTTTTCTGGATGGGCCAAGAATAGAACACTGTCATTTCCTTCCATTGTGCGAGGGCAAATTCAGGTTCCTTTTCTGTCTTATGTGTTCACTTCCTTCCTCCTCCATGTTTTTTGATTGTTATAATTCCTATTTTGGGTGGTTCAGTTGCATTCTGTGGAAAATAAAGTAAAAAATATCTCTGAGAAAATATAAAATGGACAGGTCTGGAAGAACCTCCTCGTCTAAGAATGTGTAATTAAGAAGACGTATTTACTGTAGGAAAGGTGCTCCTTGATTGGACTTAAACTATGTTTTGAATGTTCAAACTTTGATTTTCTTGCAGGTTTTCAGGGACACAACTATTACTTCAAATCCTGGGGACCTATTGCTGGTGTTGAGGATTCAGCACTGAGTAACACAGATAAACCGCAATGTGAGGTTATGGCTGAGGGCTTTTGTTGGCTGGCGGGATGGTAGTAGATGGCAGGTAAGATGCAGGATCTGGGGCAGGATGATTTGCTGATGGAACGGATGGGGCTGTGCTATCACTTTACTGTGAGGACAGTTACCCTGAGACAGGCAGGGAGCACATCGTCATGAGCAATCTCATGGCCCACTTCTAGGGTAAGTTTGTATGCTAGGTGTTCTACAACAGCAGGGAGACCTGGTCCCATCCTTGCCTCAGAACGGTTGCAATGTGAGTGCAGGATTCATCCTAGGAACTCAGGGAAAGGTAAATGAGCACAAGACTTCAATTCAAGGTCCTGGAGAACACTAGACATATTGCAAGAATGTAAACTACTAATCGCCGTAGGAATTCAAATGTATGACTCAGGGCTGCACTAGCATTGAGGCAAGGCTGAACGGAGGCGGCAGATGGGATTTGGGAAGAGGGTGGGAGGCTGTGGTTTCCGAGTCAGGATGTAGGGCTGAGGCGTGGTTTCCGAGTCAGGATGTAGGGCTGAGGCTGAATTCAGTTTCACCTGGAGATGTGGAGGGAGATGAGGCTGAACAAAGCAGACGATTCCCTTTTAAAATGCAGAAGGGAAACTTCTTTGTCATCATTGGACTGATCGTAAGATTGAGCTCAACAATTTCGTTCCAGATCATAAACCAATTGCCCTCTTGTGAAAGATTAACTGCTAGAAGGACCTGCTGGCTTTTCTCCAATGATGGGACGATGAACAGTGCACATGACAGACTGCCTGGAAAATGAGCCATAATAATGAAGGACAAACCCGGGTATTAAACCATGTGCAAGGAAAATCAAGAGGAGGAGAAACCGCTGTTAATTATGGTGAGAAAGCTGGATTATAAAATGGTCCGAGGGGCTTCTCTACAGATGTTTGGATTTAATACATTAGGAGGCTGTCAAACAGGTGCATTAAATGCAAATTCGTTATGGCTACAGTGGGAGTTAATTACCTGCTTTCTTTCAGAAGAGGTAAGGGAGATGGCATACAGTAGTTTTAGTAACTGAGAACGTTTCTTTGATTTAGATTGTATTTTATTTTTCCTGGGGAAAGCTACAGAGCCCACCTTCAAGTATTAGAAATAATTCTCCTTAAAGCCCAGAAGGGAGGAGCTTGTGTCTTAGAGCCAGGCTGCCTCTGCTCTCATCCCTGCTCTTCGCTTTACTCCCATTTCATCTCTTGGTGCTTCAGTTCCTTCATCTGTAAGATGGGATGATGGTGACGGCAGTGTCCACTTCCCAGGGTTGCTGGAGCATGATCATTGGCATTGGTGCAGCAGCTCGCCAGTACTCTGTAATGTTGGCTGTGAGCCCAGTGGTCTGCTTTTCTAGCCATTTCCAATGTTTTGTAGCTAGCCTGTGTGTTTCCTGTTTGTTATAGATTTCCTTATGTTTTACAGAAGTTGTAGGGTTTCCAGTCTTCCTGGGAGGAGGAGCTACCTTTCATGGGCAGCAGCCCAGTCAGTAGCTGCAGGAGAGTTAGAAAACCTCAGACAAATCCTCACAATGTCCCTGGATGCTGGAGCTATGCCATGGGTTCATCCACTCATGTCTCCGGCAGCCCCTAGAGACCTCTACTAAGTACTGGTTATGGCAGCAACTGGTAGTGCAGGACCCACCAGGTGTGGTTTTCAGATCCACAGGGCAACTCATTTTAATCAAGCTTTAGGTTGGATGGTAAAAGGTGTCATTTATATAGATTAGAAATGATGCACATTGGCAATCTCATATAATTCAACCTAATATTTAGTTTTCCTACCTCACTTCATTAAGGGATATAAGTAGTTGTATCATTTACTACTTTCTAGCTGGAGCCACCAATGTCACAGGCTCCATTAGTGAGCCTATGGAGGAAAAGACCATTCCATTCTCATCTCACCTGAAATCCTTGATCAAAGTACTTTGTGAAATTCATTCAGTTACATTTACTAGGTCTTCTGTATGCTGGACATGGGGCAACACTTAACCACCTGGTATTCAGTCTAAGATCGGTAAACTTCATTATCATCACCATCAGCCATATGTAGACACACTCAGCCTCATTGGGTGGCCTACAGAATGTTCCTAAGCAGTTGGGAGGTCATGAAAGGACTCTAGGTGTAATATGAAGTATAGAAGAGTGCCAGCATTATGCACAGACTGACTTTGGAAGCTTCAGGGGTAGGGCTTGGGTATATGTGGAAGAAGAGGCAGCACTAAAAAGGATTCTCATGATTCAAATGTCTCTGTTTGTGGTTTGGTGTCATTCTGGGAGCAGGGATTCCCAGGTTAACTGCAAATAGCATGACTGAGAAACTATTTATTTCAGTTTTGTCTCACTCCTCTTGTCCACAGGAGCTGTTCTGGTGGTCCTCTTCTGTCTAAAGGATGTTCTTGCCTCAGACTGTTCAGCACAGAACTGGTTGTTTCTTCTTTCATGGCTTTTAAAATAATTATGGGGAGTTTTCAGACTTTGTATCTCACATGCTAGAAGCCTGATATTTCTTTTTCTTTCTTTTTTTTTTTAGAGGGGGGAGGGGCAGGAGAGAGAGAAAGATAATCTTAAGCAGACTCCACGCCCAGCGTGGAGCTTGGCCCAGGGCTCAACCTCAAGACCCTGAGATCATAACCTGAGCCTAAATCAAGAGTAGGATGCTCAACCAACAGAGCCACCCAAGCACCCCTAGAAACCCAACATTTCTTTAACAATCATCTTCTACTAATCATCTCCCCTTTAAAACATTCTGCCAAAAAAAAAATTCTGCCAAATGCTGGATAGTAGATCAACCTTAGTAATATATCAGTCAGGAGAGGCTAGGCAAGGAGGCAGTAACAAATAACCTCAAGATCTCAGACACTGAAACAACAAAGGTTTATCACTACCCCCAGTACATGCCCACGGCAGTTCAGCTGGGGTCTCTGTACACACTGTTTTCATTGGGATATCCCGGCTGGGAGAGCTCCAGCTCTGTGCTTCCACAATAGCTTAAGCAGGAAAAGGAACACTGGTTCTTAAAGCTTCCATCTGAAAATGACACAAGGCTTTGTAAGTCACATGTAATTTCAAGAGGAGGCAGAAGAGAGCATGCAATTCCTCATGCAAGCAGAAACTGGAGGGCTGGAATTATCTAGTGAAGAGCAATAATGACCACTGCCAGTGGACAATGGGAAGACATGCATGATGCTTGAGCTTTCTCTCACTATCCTAAGCACTCCATCCTATAACCTTGTTTGCTTAATTGGTTGTGCTATTTTGGATTTTGTGCAAGGAGGAAGGAGTTGCATTCTGCTTCCTTTGTTGGAGAGAGAAGTGGAAAATGACTTCTGATACTTGGTTGTATGAGACCATAAGGTATCCTGTGTAATTCTGTAAAACATCAATATGAAAGAGAAATATGTTTTGTACACACACACACACACATAGTGGTAAAATATAAAGAACACAAAATTTGGTCTTCTAACCATTTTTCAGTGTACAGTTCAGTGGCACTATGTACATTCACACTGTTGTGCAGTCATCACCAACATCCATCTCCAGAACTTTCTTACCTTCCCAAACTAAAAGTCCATTCCACATTAAACACTAGCTCCTCATTTCCCCCTCAGCAGCCCCTGGAAACCATCATTCTACTTTCTGTCTCTATGAATTTGACTACTCCAGGTTTCTCGTATAAATTGTATTACACATTATTGTCCTTTTATATCTGGTTTATTTCACTTGGAATGATGTCCTCAAAATGCATCCCTGATAAAACGTGTGTCAGAAATTCATTCCTTTTTAAGGCTGAATAATATTCCATTGTACGGATAGACCATATCTTGTCTATCCATTTATCCTTCAATGGATGCTTGGCTTGCTTCTTCTGCTTGGATATTGTGGATAATGCCTCTGTAAACATTAGTGAATAAGTATCTGCTCAAGCATAGTTTCAGTTCTTTTGGGAGGAAATCAAAGAAGAACTTAAACACTTCATGGGAACAAATAAGAATGAAGACACTTCAGCCCAAAACATATGGGATACAATAAAGGTGGTCCTAAGGTGGAAATACATAGCTATCCAGACCTCCCTCAAAAAAAATAACCTGAAAAATCCAGAATACACCAGCTTTCTTTACACCTTAAAGAACTGGAGAATCACAACAAATTAAGCCAACCCCACACACAAGAAGGGAAATAATCAAGATTAGAGCAGAGACCAATGAGATAGAAACTAGAGATACAATAGAACACATCAACAAAACTATAAGCTGGTTTTTTGAAAGAATCAATAAGATCAACAAACCATTGGCCAAACTAATCCAAAAGAAAAGAGAGAGGACCCAAATTAATGGAATTATGAATGAAAAGGGAGAGATCACGACTAACACCAAGGAAATAGAAACAATCATTAGAAATTATTTTCATCAGTTATATGTCAATAAGTTAAGCAACCTAGATGAAATGGATGCATTCCTGGAAATGTATAAACTTCCAAAACTGAATCAAGAAGAAATTGACAACCTGAATAGACTAAAATCTAGTAACAAGATTGAGGCAGTGATCAAAAAAACCTCCCAAAAAACAAGGTCCCAGGACCTGATGGATTCCCTGGAGAATTCTACCAAATATTCAAAGAAGAAATAATACCTATTTTCCTGAAGCTGTTTCAAAAAAACAGAAACAGAAGGAAAATTTCCAGACTCTTTTTATGAAGCCAGAATTACCCATATCCCCAAACCGGGCAAAGACACCACCAAAAAGGAGAATTTCAGACCAATATCCCTGATAAATATGGATGCTAAGATTCTCAACAAGATCCTAGCTAATAGGATCCAACAGTACATTAAAAATATTATCCACCATGACCAGGTCGGATTTATCCATGGGATACAAGGGTGGTTCAACATTCACAAATCAATCAATGTGATAGAACAAATCAATAGGAGAAGAGAAAAGAACCACATGGTCCTCTCAATTGATGTGGAAAAAGCTTTTGTCAAAATACAGCATCTGTTCCTGATTTAAATGCTTCAAAGTATAGGGATAGAGGGAACATTCCTCAACTTCATAAAATCTCTCTACAAAAAACCCACAGTGACTATCATCCTCAATGGGGAAAAGCTGACAGCCTTCCCTTTGAGATCAGAAACACAACAAGGATGCTCACTCTCGCCACTCTTGTTCAACATAGTACTAAAAGTCCTAGCAACAGCAATCAGACAACAAAGAGAAATAAAAGGTATTCAAATTGTCAATGAAGAAGTCAACCTCTCTCTCTTCACAGGTGATGTGATACTTTATGTGGAAAACCCAAAAGATTTCACCCCCAAACTACTAGAACTCATATAGCAATTCAGTAATGTGGCAGGATACAAAATCAATGTACAGAAATCAGTTGTTTTCTTATACACTAACAATGAAAACACAGAAAGGGAAATTAAAGAATTGATTCCATTTACTATAGCACCAAGAACCATGAGATACCTTAGAATAAACCTAACCAAAGAGGTAAAATATCTGTACTCGAGGAACTACAGAACATTCATGAAAGAAATTGAAGAAGACACAAAAAGATGGAAGACAACTCCATGCTCATGGGTCAGAAGAATAAACATTGTTATGATGTCTATATTGCCTAGACCAATCTATACTTTCAATGCCATCCCAATCAAAATTCCACTGGCATTTTTTAAAGAGCTGGAACAAACAATCCAAAATTTGTATGGAACCAGAAGAGACCCTGAATTGCTAAGGAAATGTTGAAAAAGAAAAACAAAACTGGAGGCATCATGTTGCCTGATTTCAAGCTTTACTACAAAGCTGTGATCACCAAGACAGCATGGTACTGGCACAAAAACAGACACATAGATAAATGGAATGGAATAGACAGCCCAGATATGGACCATCAACTCTATGGTCAACTAATCTTTGACAAAGTAGGAAAAAATATCCAATGGAAAAAAGACAGTCTCTTCAATAAATGGTGCTGGGAAAATTGGACAGCTATATACAGAAGAATCAAACTCGACCATTCTCTTATACCATACACAAAGATAAACTTGAAATGGATAAAAGACCTCAACGTGAGGCAGGAATCTATTAAAATCCTAGAGGAGAACATAGGCAGTAACCTCTTCAACATTGGCCACAGCAACTTCTTTCAAGATATGTCTCCAAAGGCAAAGGAAACAAAGTGAAAATGAACTCTTGGGACTTCATCAAGATCAAAATCTTTGGCACAGCAAAGAAAACAGTCAACAAAGCAAAGAGGCAACCCACGGAATGGGAGAAGATATTCGCAAATGACACTACAGACAAAGGGCTGATATCCAAGATCTATAAAGAACTCCTCAAACTCAACACACAGAAAACAGATAATCACATCAAAAAATGGGCAGAAGATGTGAACAGATGCTTCTCCAAAGAAGACATACAAATGGCTAACAGACACATACAAAAATTTTTATCATCATTAGCAATCAGGGAGATTAAAATCAAAACCACATTGAGATACTACCTTATACCAGTTAGCATGGCCAAAATTAACAAGACAGTAAACAACAAGTGTTGGAGAGGATGTGGAGAAAGGGGAACCCTCTTACACTGTTGGTGGGAATGCAAGTTGGTGCAGCCACTTTGGAAAACAGTGTGGAGATTCCTTAAGAAATTAGAAACAGAGTTACCGTATGACCCTGCAATTGCACTACTGGGTATTTATCCCGAAGATACAGATATAGTGAAATGAAGGGCCACCTGTACCCCAGTGTTCACAGCAGCAATGGCCACAGTTGCCACACTGTGGAAAGAACCAAGATGCCCTTTAGTGGACGAATGGATAAAGAAGATGTGGTCCAATACTATGGAGTATTATGCCTCCATCAGAAAGGACGGATACCCAACTTTTGTATCAACATGGATGGGACTGGAAGAGATTATGCTGAATGAAATAAGTCAAGCTGAAACAGTCAAGTATCATATGGTTTCACTTACTTGTGGAGCATAAAGAATAACACAGAGGACATGGGGAGATGGAGAGGAGAAGGGAGTTGGGGGAAATCAGAGGGGAGGTGAACCATGAGAGACTGAGGACTCTGAGAAACAAACTGAGGGTTTTGGAGGGGAGGAGAATGGGAGGGTTGGGTGAGCCTGGTGGTGGGTATTATGGAGGGCACGTATTGCATGGAGCACTGGGTATGGTGCATAGACAATGAATTTTGGAACACTGAAAAGAAATAAAATAACATAAAATGGAAAAAATTCTTTTGGGGAGATATATAAAAAGATGGTAATTCTATTTTTAGTGTTTTGTGTTTTTTTTTTGTTTGTTTGTTTTAAGAAATGCAGTGGCAATACTTAATCCGGTGTTTCTTAAAGTTATTTTCTGTAAAGTTATGGCCCCATCCTGGCGACTCAGTGCATATGCCTAGTAAATTCCTGGTAATTTTTATAGGAAAGAAACCCCTATATCTTGGATTAACACAGCAGTTACTGTGTTTGTTTAACCATAGACTCTCTACCCTGTTTTTGATTGAGATATCCACTAAGACCCTATGAAATGTGATTAGTGTGAGAAATATTAATTAAATGTTAAACTCTTAGCATCTTGTGGGCTGCCCAAGACACAGCTAAATGACCTAAGGAAAAACCTTAAGTGTGGAGGATAAAGATGTCACAGTATGACTGGTCGGCTCACTAGCCAGCATTCTTGTTAGCTAAAAATCACTAAAAACATCCCAATTCCACCAAAGCTGAGAAACATAGTTGAGTGAAAGTAGTAAAAGCTGGAAGGGAGAGAGCAAGGGGTAGAGGGCTGGGAGGGAGTAAAGGAGAAGTAGGGGAAGAAAAAGACATATCTTGTGAAGAAGTCCATGTACTGGGCTGTGCTGGCTGCATTCCCTTCCCTTGCTCATTTAATCTGCACAACAATTGGAAAGTAGAAGTTCTGTTCTTCCATTTGAGGAGACTGGGCTCAGGATGACACAACTGATAAGCAGTGCTCCTGGGACTGGAGCTGCTCTCATGACCCTTCAACAGAGGAGAGGCAGCGGCTTTCAGTGAACATGGAGGGAGCACAAAGATACCTGCAGGGGAGAGCCATGCCTGGCTGCAGGGGCAGCATGGTGGCCTGGGGGAAGGCAGGGTGGGGAGGTAGTCCCTCAGCTGTAGTAAACTCTAATGTCCATCTTAGGTGGAAGGTTTTCAGATCCTGGTGCATATAGAAACTGGTAGTATTTGTAGGATGCCTGGGCGTGGGAAGGAGAAGGCTGCTTGAAGCTCCCAATGCCCAGACCTTGGCCCAGCTTCCCTGTGGGCTGTAAAGGTCACAATCCCAGGGACTGCACCTTGTTAGGAAGCTCTGCCCTAAGTGTTTTCTATCACAACACAGAACGTGGAATTGCGGGGAAAGCTATGTGTGTTGGTGGTGGTCGGTGGGAATAAGCAGGATGCCAGCTGCTGTGGCAAGGCTGAGGACAGGATGCCATCTACCCTCACCCAAGGTGGCATCATGCTTTTACCAGTGGTCTGTGGAACAGACTGTGGGACTGAGGTGGGGGAAGAAACAGGATATTTGATTCCCTGGAGTGTGGAGAGCCAGCTGCTCCTGGCCTCTGAGATAGAAACTTTGTACTTGAGAAGGAACTTCCTGGCAACAGGTGATGATGACCTTGCATAGTAGGATGACAAGGCAGATGGGGGTGCAGGTGTTCCCAGTGATGGAACTCACTAACCCCTCAGAAACTGGTAGGGCTTTTGGAACTAAAACAGAAATGGATTTTATCATAAACTATAACATCTTTATTTTCTTATAAGAATAATACATGTTTACCATATAAAACCTAAAAAGTAGCCTAAAAGTAAAGCAGGGGGAAAAAAAAGATTGGTGGATCTCCTAAAAAAATAAACAAAAGAAAGAAAATATTTTATGTATTTATTTATTTGAGACACAGAGAGAGAGAGCATGTGTGTGTGCACACACAGGAGGTAGGGTGGGTGGGGAGGGTCGGAGGCAGAGGGAGAGGAGGGAGAGAGAGAATCTCAAACTGACTCTACACTGAGCACGAAGCCCAACATGGGGCTCCATCCCACAACGCTGAGATCATGGCTGAGCCAATACCAAAGTTGGACACTTAACTGACTGAGCCACCCAGGCACCCCAAGAATGACTTTTCTGAAAGTAAAATTTTGTTCATAATACTGTTTTCTTAGACATCAGTGTGTGTGTATGTAAGTTAAATGATTTATAATGAAAATTGTTAAAAGTGTAAGTTTTTTATTTCCATAAACTTAGTTTTTTGTTTCAAAGAAATTTTTAAAATTTGAAGTACTTTTAGATTTACAAAAAAATTGTGCAGACTGTGTGGAGACTTACCTTGGAGACAGCTCACCCACTTTTAGCCTCCCCCAATGCCTCTCACATTAGCATGGTGCATTTGTTGAACCTAAGAAACCAACACGGGAACATTCCTGTTAACTAAACAAAATAGACTTTATTGACACCTAGGTTTACTTTTAAATTCCCGCAATACCTTGCTCTGCATCCACTTTGCAGAGCACTTATTAAAGGTCTCAGGTTTTCTATCTCTCACTCTTGAATACAATTACCTGATTTAAAACACCTGCCTCAAATTTCTGGAACTCATCTGCACTGTGAAAGAATGTTTCCTATTTCCAGTATATGCTTTTATATGTGATAGCCTGAGTAGGATAACTAAGCCACAACTCAAAAGGTCCTCCTTGTCATGATTATCATTATCTTTAGTTTAGTGAGCAACCCCACGTTGTGAGGTTCCTAATGAAACTGAGTTTTTTCATGCCTTCCAATTATTTTGTTCTTCCTCTTTCTTTATTCTGTATTATTAAAAGAAAAAGAAAGGGGAGCTGTATCAGTCAGAGTCCTAGAAGAGAGCAGATGCTCAGGTGGGGCAACTGAGGACATTTTAGTCAGCTATTGATTGACAAAGCTACTGGCAAGATAAAGGACATGCTGAGGGACAGAGGGACACTTTGGAGCAACACCAGTAGGGATCTGTTATGACCTCCAGGGTTGAGGTACCAGAGAGGAGCTGAAATGATGGCGACACAAATGCAAATGAAGTCAACACTGACGTCTGTGTTCTGGAGCAGACTTCTAAAATAGTTTTGACTGCAAGTATTTACAGCATTCAGTCTAGATGCTATTGTCACATCAGCTGTGTAGAGCTGAACAGAGAGAAATCAGCACTTCTGGTAAAATAAAGGGACAATATGTCTAGTTCACCTTTAGGGCCACAATCCCCCTAACTTTCTCGTAAATGCTGTGCCTAATGGCAGCTGTGTCAGAGCGTTGTGAGTTTTCTAGAATTAGGATGGTCAACATTTTTGGTGCAGAAGGAGCTGTCTGGGTGTCACTGTGTCGTCTATACTGTGAACACACACTGTGACCCTTAGCATCTTCTGGTCTGTATGTCTGGACTTGTCCCTTTCCTGTGTTCATGTGGTCAGTGATGGTTTCCTGCCTATGAGCATGGTAAGTGAGTATACATCCTCATTTGTTACTTCTCCATGTTTGGGTAGAGAGACTTCTTAGTTACATTCCTTGTCAGACAATTTATATGCCAGTTGAGCTTTATTAGGGCCACCATAATTTTTAAAAAAATTTCTGGTTTGATCTGCAGTGTGAGGACATGGATTTTTAAGTCATCATTCCAACCAGGAAAAGCTTGCTCAAGAGTGTGTGCAGACTAATGGCAGCTAGATCTAAGAATGAGTTCATTCTCCCTTCACTCATTCCCATGTTCATGTTTTGATAAAGACATTTTGGACCAAATAATCAATAACTGGCTGAAACTCCATTTTGTCATAATAAAAAACCAATTTGTAGGATAGCTTTATTTTAGGATTTCTTTAGTAGGTTATGAATTTATGATGAAAATAGAACATTTGAAATTTTTCGAAAGGTTGAAAAGGAAGACATTATACTAACCTTATAGATGAGAGAAATATAAAAGGTAGGTCATTTAAAAATAAATTAGGGAAGTTAGTTTTTATGTTTAATGACTGGTAAGTGAATCAATGTCTCTACAGGGAAATTTTCTCTCGGTGTGCTGCAGTGCTTGTCTTTGACATTGTCAACCAACCCTCTGGGAACGGAAATCAATGACATCCAAAATATCATCACTACAACAAGAGTAACTACAAGTAACAAGCACTAGCCATCTACCAGGCTTTGTGCTAAGTGGTGAACAGATGCACTCAGTTAATTCCCACAAGAGATAGGTCTTATAATGAACCCGTTCTTATATGAGGAAACAGAGACAAAGAAATGAAATACCTCCAAGATCAAGAAGGGGAGCCAAAATTTGAACCCAGTTTTTCTGTTCTCATTGCCTAGTCTTAACTGTAAGACTCTGCTATCTTGCATATTCATTCATATTCATGCAGAATTGGAAGAGGAGATGCCTGTGAGAATCCTGACAACCCCAAATGATCAGAACCCTGCAAAATTAGATGTCACATGGTTAGCTTCTTAATAAAACTATACTCAAAGTCCCTATGCAAAATGGAAAGGGGAGATTTTCAGTACCAACATTTACAAAAAAGATGAGAGGTTGTAACAATTAACATCTTTCAAGTGAGTCTACTATAAATTGGCTGCTATATATGCCAGACAGCATATGGGAAAGTGTTTTCTAAACTATAAATATCACTGCACAATGTTGTATGTACAAACATGTTGCATTGCCGATATTGATTCTACTATAAAAGCTAGAAATGGCCTATGGGAAGTGTTTTGTAAATCATAAATCACTACACAACATCATATGTGTGCAGGCGTATCTCATTTTGTCAAGCTTCACTTTACTGCAGATATGGTGTTTTTTTTCAGATTGAAGGTTTGTGGCAACCCTGCATTGAGCCAAGTCTGTTGGTGTTATTTTTCCAAAAGCGTTTTCTCACTTTGTGTCTCCATGTCACATTTTGATAATTTTTGCACTGTAAACTTTTTCATCATTATTATATTCATTATGGTGATCTGTGATCATTGATGTTGGTATGGTAATTGTTTGGAGCACCACAGACCACATCCATGTAAAGTGGTGAACTTAATATTTAATGTTGTGTGTGTCCTGACTCTCCAACTAGCCATTCCCCCATCTCTCTCCCTCTCCTTAGGCCTTCTTATTCCCTGAGACACAAGAATATTGAAATTGGGCCAATTAATGACTCTACAGTGGCCACTAAGTGTTCAAGTGAAAGGAAGAATCACACATCTCTCACTTCAAATCAACAGTTAAACATGATTAAGCTCAGTAAGGAAAGCATGTTGAAAGATGAGATGGGCCTAAAGCTAAGTCTTTTTTGCATCCCTAGATTTAAGACAAGTTGTGAATATAAAGGAGAAATTCTTGAAGGAAATGAAAAGTACTACTTCAGTGAACACACAAATAACAAGAAAGAAAAATAGCCTGATTGCTGATATGAAGAAAGTTTGAGTGGTCTAAATAGAAGATCAAACCAACTACATATCCTTAAGCCAGAGTTTAATCCAGAGCAAGGCCCCAACTCTCTTCAATTTTATGAAGTCTAAGTGAGGTGAGGAAGCTGCAGAAGAAAAGTCTAAAGCTAGCAGAGGTTGGTTCATGAAGTTAAAGGAAAACAGCTGTGTCCAAAACATGAAAGTGCTGATGGAGAAGCTGCAAAGCAAGTGATCCAGAAGATCTAGCTAAGATAGTTCATGAAGGTGGATACACTGAACAACGAACGGATTTCCAGTGTAGACAAAACAACCTTCTATTGGAAGAGTCATCTAGGAGTTTCATAGCTGGAGAGGAGAACTCAATGTTTGTCTTCAAAGCCTCAAAAGACAGGCTGACTGTCTTGTTAGGGGCTAATGCAACAGGTAACATTAAATGGAAGCCAATACATATTCACCACTCTGAAAATTCTAGGGCCCTTAAAAGTTTGTGCTAAATCTACTCTGCCTGAGATAAATGAAACAACAAAGCCTAGATGACAGCTCAGCTATTTGCAACATGGTTTACTGAATATTTTAAGCCCACTGTTGAGACCTACTATTCACTGGCGATGCACCAGGTCACCCAAGAACTCTGATGGAGATGGACAGTGAGATGAATGTTGTTTTCACATCAGCTAACACAACACCCCTTTTGTAGCCCAGAGATCAAGGAGTAATTTCAACTTTCCAGTCTTATTACTTAAGAAATACATTTTGTAAGGCAATAGTTGTCATAGACAGTGATCCCTGTGCTGGATCTGGGCAAAGTAGATTGAAAACCTTCTGGAAAGGGTTCACCATTCTAGATGCCATTAAGAACATGTAAGATTCTTGGGAAGAGGTCAAATATCAATGTTCACAGGAATTTGGAGAAATTGATTCCCATCCTCATGGATGACTTTGAGAGGTTCAAGGCTTTAGTGGGGGAAGTCACTGCAGATGTGGTGGAAACAACAAGAGGACTAGAATCAGCAGTGGAGCCTGAAAATGGGATTGAATTGCTGCAATTTCATGATAAAACTTGACCAGTTGAGGAGTCGCTTCTTATGGATGAACAAAGGAAGTGGTTTCCTGAGATGGAATCTACTGTTGGTGGAGATGCTGTGAAGATTGTTGAAATGACAACACAGGATTTAGAATATTACATAAAATTAGTTGATAAAGCAGCTGTAGGGTTTGAGAGGATTGACTCCAGTTTTCAAAGAAATTCTGTGGGTAAAATGCTGTAAAACAGTGTGTGCTAGAGAAATGATTTGTGAAAGGTAGAGTCAATTGATGGGCAAACTTCACTCTTGTGTTGTTCTAAGAAATTGCTACAGCCACCCCAGCTTTCATCAACCACCACCCTGAGCAGTCAGCAGCTGTCAGCACTGAGGCCAGACCCTCCACCAGCAAAAAGATTATGACTTGCTGAGAGCTCAGATGATGGTCAGCTTTTTTTTTTTTTTTTGCAATGAAGTATTTTTATTTTTATTTTTTTATTATGCATTGTTAGTCACCATACAGTACATCAATAGTTTTTGATGTAGTGTTCCATGATTCATTGTTTGTGTATAACACCCAGTGCTCTATGCAATACTTGCCCTCCTTAATATCCATCACTGGGCTCACCCATTCCCCCCCACAAAAAGCCCCTCATTTTGATTCATGGAGTTCATGGTCTCTCATGGTTCTTCTCCCCCTCTGAAGGGAATTTCTCCTTCCCTCTCCTAATGTCCTCCATGCTATTCCTTATCTTCTAACAAATAGGTGAAACCATACAGTAATTGTCTTTCTCTTTTTGACTTATTCCACTTAGCATAGTCTCCTCCAGTTCCATCCATGTTGATGCAAATGTTGGGTATTTATCCTTTCTGGTGGCTAAATAATATTCCATTGTATATATGGACCACATCTTCTTTATCCATTTGTCTGTTGAAGGGCATCTTGGCTCCTTCCACAATTTGGTGATTGTGGCCATTACCGCTATGCATGCTACTGCACTTAATAGAGTACAGTGTAGTGAAAACATAACTTTTGTATACACCGGGAAACAAAAAAAAAATTAATTTGACTCACTTTATTATGGTATATGCTTTATTTTGGTATGTCCTTTATTGGAGTGGTCTGGAACTGAATCTGCAGTATCTCTAAGGTATTTCTGTACACTCCTGCTCCAGTGATAGATATTCTTAAAAGGAGGAAGAATTTGGAGCAATTCTCCCTGTTCTTGGCTAAAGTCCACACCATGTTTCTGGAGCATGGAACTCACAGCTTATTTGTACAGGCTTAGAGAAAGTGGTACATAAATAGGAGGGTCTTTGGATTTGTGTGGAAGCTAAAACCAGATCATATGAGGAAGAATAAAAGATGCACTGAGGCTGATATCTGCTTTCACACAGCTAGAGCTTCCTCAAGGAAGGAAAAAGGCTGTTACCTGTGACCACAGAGATAGAACCAGAGCTAATAGGTGCAGGATGGAGGTGGATTTTGCTCCACCAAATGGGGAATGAAGAGACTGGAGTTGCCCTAGTCAGAAAGCACTGTGTGAGAGGCACAATGTTCAGCCAGAGGCTGGATGAGTAGACGGTGTAGGGTGGTTGAGGATGACAGCACATAGACCTTTGAAGTCCACTGCCAAACTTGGAAACTTTGTGTCAGTGGCTATTGGGCAAACCCACCAAATTAACTAGTTTGTCTGAAGCTCTGCCAGATTCATCAGTGAAACCTCAATCCCTAACCCAAAGACACATTCTTATATATAGTTAGACAAACTTTTGTAATGTAGTCTTGGATAGCTCCAAGGTATGTCCTAAATGGATAGGTGTAACCAGGTAACTGCAGGTCTTGAGTGGCCTGTGATGATCTGGAAGTGTTTCTCTAGAATCACTTCACTGACTATAATTAGGCTATAAAGTAACTGGGTCTTACTTCCAGAGCGTTCTGAGAGGACTGTACACTCTCTAGATCAATCGCTATGGTCTGCTGATGTCAGAGCCCAGCCAATCAGTGGAACTGCCATGAAATGTCTCCTTTTTCACTTTGGGGAATGGTGGTGGCAGTGGTTATTTATTACTGTAACCAGAATATTGAAGAAACAAGGGGCAATTTTACTGGTTTTCCCTCTACCCCTTCAACTTTGCTTATTTCCACTTGCCATTAGAGGAAAACTTAGGCCATTACATATTTCTGGTCAATCTCAGGTATTAAAAAACCCTATAGTCACTTTTAGTCCAGTTTCAACTTTGTATTTAGAAGGTTGAGTCTCACATAAGAGTCTCCATGTCCACCCTCCATTCAAGGTACAGGTATTTATGTACGAGGTCTTAGTGGGCAGAAAACTTTCAACTTGAGGGGAAAGGGGTTGGATGGATTCTCTTCTCTATAATTCTCCTTCCTCATTTCCAAAACATTTGGCATGCCCCACCCTACCCCACCCCCAGAGCATGAAGAGTGGGGAGAGAAGAGTGATAAAGGAGGCAGAAATAATCTTCCTTACCAGGCACTGCTGGAGGCCAGCATCATGCCCTCTGGACCTGCACAGTTTGTGGGAAGCTAGTGCCTTTCTCTAGCAAGCTGCTTTGTTCAGAGATTGTTTCCTTGTGAAGAAATTCCCTTGGTGCAGATGCAGTCCATTCCTTCTCAGGGCTCATCACTGACTCTTCCTCAAGACCCCAAAACCCTTTAGTTCCTGTGACTTTCCTCTACCCATGGCAGTTTGCCAAGGAATCCCAATCAAACAGCATTATGGTTTCCTGCAGAAGCAGATGGAACCTACCTGAAGTTTGTTTTCAAATGTTCAAACTGATGATGTCACACACAAATTGAGAGGGTATGGAAACATATATAGCTCACGTAACTGAAGTCTTTGGGCAGCAAACCAGGCCTCTTAAAGTAGGTTCCAAGTGGCTTGAGGGAGCAAGGGAAGGAGACCAGCCTGGGCTTTTAATGTGGGGGAAGGGCTCCCACCAACAAAGGAAGTCCCCAGGCTTTCTAGGAGAATGTTCACATGAGGGTACAGGGGGAAGAAGTGGGTAAAGCTTGAAAGCCATCAATATTCAGACAGGAAACATGGAGTCAGTTTTCCTCATCACAAATAGGCTCTGCATCTGTGCATCCTGTCCAAATCAGTGTATGGGATTGCCTCACGCACACATCTTTTCTCCCTTGAACTTGCTAGGCAAGTCATAGTAGTGTGGTGAATTGTTAATATGATATTTATTTAAGACTTTATTTATTTATTTGGGGGGGATAAAGTGTGAACAGGGGTAGGGGCAGAAGGAAAGGGAGCAGACCCCCACTGAGTGTGGAACCTGACCCAGGGCTTGATCTCATGACCTGAGCCGAAATCATGAGTTGGATGTTTAATGGACTGAGCCACCCAGGCACCCTTAAAAGAAAGTCTTTTTATTAAGAGTTTACTAAAATCCAGAAGAAGAGAAGCTGGAAGCTGAGCATGAGTTGGTTACTTTCCAGAATGATTCAGGTCTCTGGCAATGAGGAAGTAAGAAAGGAAACTAGGGTGTGGATTCAAAATATGTTGTAGAAGTAAGTTTCCCACATTTTCTTAGATTTCTCACTATCCAGGACTTGATGGAGGAAAATCTGTTGTCAATCAGTTCAAGTTTTGTGTTTATATGATGAAAGATGAAAATATTTATTAATACAGCAAACAATGCATTGTGGAAAGAGCTTTGGAGAGTTGGTGGACTGTGCTATAGGATGGTAAGGAGGCTGAGACCCACAATGTGATCAGGGTTGCATGACTGAGCTGGGAGTGAGTGGCTGATTTTGTATGCCTCCATCCTTGTCTGCCAGCTCCCATGAAACATGTCCTTCCCAACTCCATTATTCCCACCTTCTGCTGGACTGATTTTTACCTTTATTCTCGACACCTTCATTTGTTTTGTCTTGCAAGCTTAATTAAAGTTTAAGGAGGGCAGACATTATTGAAGACAGATTGATTAAAAATTAGAAAACATTAGAGTATCAAAATAACGTGCCCCAATTTTAACACTCATCAATCACCATTACACGTCATTTGGTTTATATTTCTATGCAGTTAGTTCAAAAAGTACCACATTCTGCACTTTAAAAAATCTACTTAGTTGAAAATTTCATAGGACAATCCTTTAAAAATAATTAATAATTCCATATCTATCAACTGAACACCTACTATGTACTCAGCATGTGAGATACTGGGCACAGAATGAGGGACAGAGGTACTCTTCCAGAACTTACAGTTTTGTGGAGGAGACAGTCATTCATGAAGGACCATGTGGTATGTTGTTATAAACTGTGTTCATAATGTCCAAGAAGCACACAGGTTATGTTCAGAGAGGCTGGTATAATTTGGAGGGTCAAAGAGGTTCCCTGTGAGGAAGGGACTTTGAACTGCTATCTTGGGAATGAGTGGGGGCATTTAGCTGGTCAAGACAATGGTAATCTCCTACTTATCTTCATGCTTCAGGTGCTGTGTCCCTGACATTGCTGTAGTCCTAGATAGTTATAAAGCCCCCTTCCCTCTCCAACCCCCTTTGCTCCTCTTTATTGGGAGAGTAGCCTTGAGATCCATGAGTGTGATTTTAAGCCTTCTTCACGGTGCTGTCCAGGTTCCCTGTTCATGTGCCCCTGAATCTCTGTCTTATTATAAATTATTCTCTCTTCCACATAGCTCCAGTGTCAGGTCCTTTATCAACAGGGGAGAGGAGAGGGATTTTCTATTCTCATTACCACTTGCAGGAGGCCAAGATAGGCTCATTCAATAAATTATGTGGTACAATAGTGAGGCCCTTTGGTTGTAGGTGAGAATAATATTTCTCTAACAGAGCCAGAGTCAGATTCATACATCAGTGACCAGCTGACAATGCCATGCCAGCATAACCTAGTAAGTGGGAGGCAGGCTTGGTTTCCCAGGCCCTCCAGGGCATGTCTGAACAGCACTTTTGGGAAAACCTGGGTCTTTCTCTTAGTAGATGTATAACTTGGACAGGTGATTGAAACTTTGCCAATCTCAGTTTTCTCATTGTTGAAGTAGAGATGCTGACTCTGTTGTTGGTTTCTGTTGTTTTGTCTGCTAGGTGTCTCTTTCTTTGGGGAATGGTCCAACACCATCTGGTGATGGAGGGGTTACCATTCACCAGTTCCACATCTCTGGCCCAGGCTTGACGAACAATAGTAACCCACTTTCCTAGCCATGGAGAGCAGCCCACAGCTGGGAAATTGACTTGAGTGAGGGCAATCAGAATCCTTCATTGGGGTCTTATATATTCTAAAGACAGAGGCCAACCCTGTCTTTCTCCTTGCATCAAGAACTAAAGGTAGCTGCTGAAGCTGTGTTTCATCTTACATGGGGAAAGCCGGTCTGGAGTAGGAGAGAATAAACCGAAGAGAGTCAAATGTACGTGGGAGGAGGAGAGGGGAAGGGGTACCAGGCTCATGACACTCCAGGAGAGACCATGTCCCTTGTCATCATCCCCAAAGCCACATTTGCCTCCAGACTTCCCTCTTGAGAGCTTGTTTGGAGGTTCCAGCAGGGGAGTGCAGCTACTCATATACCCTCGACCAAAGAATGGTCCTCCTCTATCAGGGAAGGTTGTCCTCTTCAACCGTGCACGCAGCCTTGGGAGGGATGCACATGGAGTGGTGAGGGGCAAAGGGGTCACCCCCCTAGCCAGCCAGATCAGCTGAGTCAACCCTGGCAGTCAATGGGGTGACAAATGTCATAGTCAGATTGCCCTCACATCCTCTAGACTTCCCTCTTAATGTGTTTTTTCAAAATTCCTTTTTTTGTTGGTATTACTTTTGGTTGGGTTTGGACACTAAAACTAGAAAAAGTCCTGGCTAAATAAAATATCACCCTTACAGAGTTGTGAGCATTAAAGGAACTGTTGTATTTGTTAAGGGCTTATAGCCTAGTATCTGAAGAATGGCACATACTTAATAACTTGTGGTTAATAGTGTTAGTGGGACTTGTCTTCTTCCTTGAACCCAGCCGATAAAGTGTCATCTATGGCATTCAATAGCATCAGCATCATTTGGGAGCCTGTTAGAAATACTAAGTCATGGTCCCCTTCTCAATCAGAATGTGCATCTGGCAAGGTCCACACTTGAGTTGTATGCACTACACTCTAAAAAGCACTGGCCTGGGTATGGTGATGACTTTAGATATATCACCAGGAGCATGACCTATGTGATAAAGAATTGACAAGCTGTACTTTATTAAATTGAAAACTCTGTGAAATACAGATTTAGAAGATAAGCCACAGACTGGGAGAAAATATTTGCAAAGGCATACCTGACTGTTGTCTAAAATATACAAAGAACTCTTTGAATAAAAAAGACAAGAAATAACAAGTGTTGGCAAGGATGTGGAGAAAAAGAAGCTCTGGTGCACTGTTGATGGGAAAGCAAGCTTGTCCCTGTACCTCACCCCTCTCTCTCCCCTCACTCACATTGTCTCTCTCTCAAATAAATAAAATCTTTAAAAAAGACAATAATGAGATACCACTATATGTTTGTTAGAATGTCAAAAACCCAGAACACTGACAACCCCAAATGCTGGTGAGGATGTGGAGCAGCAAGAATTTTTACTCATTGTTGGGAATGCAAAATGATATAGCCACTCCGGAAGATAGTTGTTTTATTTATTTCTTATAATGCTAAACATATTGTTACTATAGGATGCAGCATTCTTGTTCCTTGGTAAGGACCCAAAGAGGTTGATGATTTAGGTTCACAAAGGAGTCTGCACCTGGATGTTTATAGCAACTTTTCACCAACGCTTGAAAGCAACCAAGATGTCTTTTAGGAGGGGACTGGGTTAATAAGTTGTGCTACATCCAGACAATAGAATATTATTCAGCACTAAAAAGAGGTGAGCCATCAAGCCATGCAAACACACAAAGGAAACTTAAATGCATATTGCTAAAGCCAACCTGAGAAGGCTACATACTATAGAATTCCCAATATACAGCACTGTGGAAAAGGCAAATCTATGGAGACAGTAAGAAGAACAGTGGTTGCCAGGGGTTGGGGAGTGGGGAAGGGTGGATAGACGAAGCACAGAGGATTTTCACGGAACTGGAAAAACCCTGTGAGATACTAAATGATGGATACATGTCATTGCACATTTTGCAAAACCCATAAAATGTACAGCACCAAGAGTGAACTCTAATGTAAGCTATGGACTCAGGGTGATTATGATGTTTCAATGTGGATTCATCAATTGTAACAAATTTACCTTTTGTGGGTACTGGGGAAGTCTCTGTATATGTAGGAGCAGGAGGTATGTGGGAAATCTCTCAGTTTTGCTGTGAACTCAAACCTTCTCTAAAAAAATAAAGTCTTAAAAGAAAGCATTGTCTGGACATCAGAACCACAAGCAACAAAAATAAAACCAGACAAATTAGACCAAAATCAAACTCCTTGTGCATCAAAGGACATGCTCCACTGGATGAAACACAAGCTAAAGTATGGAACAAAATATCTATAAATCATACGCTTGGTAATATATAAAGAACCCAACAGCAAAAAGCCTCCAAATAACCCAGTTAAAAGACAGGCCAAGGTTTCGAGCAGACGTTTCTCCAAAGATGATATACAAATGGCAATAAGCACATGAAAAGATGCTTAATACCACTGATCATAAAGAAAATGCAAATCAAAACCACAATGAGGTATCACCTCACACTCCATAGGATGCTACTCTCAAAACAAAACAAAACAAAACAAAACAACCCCTAGAGAATACTGAATGTTGAAGATGCTGTGTTAACATTGAAACCCTTGGACAAGGTTGGTGGGACTGTAAAATGGTGCAGCCTCTGTGGGAAAGTCCATCAGATCTTCAAAAATTAAACAGTTACTTTATGATCCAGCAATTCTACTTTAAAATAAGTACCTAAATGAACTGAACACAGGAACTCAAATAGATGTGTGTCGGCCCGTGTTTATGGTAGCACCATTCACAATAAGCAAGAGACAGAAGCAACACAAGTGTCCATAGATCCATGAGTAGATAAACAAGATGTGGCCTGTCCACGCAGTGGAGTACTATTCAGCTTAAAAAGAAAGGAAGTTCTGACGTCTGCTCCAATGTGGATGAACCATGAGGACATGGTCCTGAGTAAAATAAGCTAGTCACAGAAGGACAAATACTGATTCCACTCAAACGCAGTATCTAGAGCAGTCAAGTTATAGAGACAGAAAGTAGAGTGGTGCCTGCCAGGACGGAGGGGAGGGGGTTAGAGTGAGCAGTTTCTGTTCAGTGGGTATAGTTTTAGTTTTACAAGATGAAAAGGTTCTGGAGATTGGTTGCACAACAGTGTGACTATACCTAGCACTACTGAAATGCACACTTAGAAATGGTTAAGATGGTAGATTTTATGTTCTGCATTTTTTACCATCTCCCAAATTCAGACAAATGGCAAAAATAAAACTTAAAAAGCATTGGACTGGTCGACTGGAAGTTCTCCGATGGAAGGGTCTGAGGGAAAGAGATGACACAAACGATTGTCCTACTAATTCCAAACAGGGACACTCAGATGTGCGCCACGGAAGTCAGAAAGTCGTGAGATAGGACAAAGCCTTCACAAACAAGTGGAAAGCGTTGGCAGTGAGAATATCACTAGCAAAGAATTTATGACTAGCAGCTTTAGTCTGTCACCTGGCTTTCGTGGAGCACAAAAAAGACTGTGCATAATTGAAGTTTGACCTGGCTCTTCCACAACTGTTACCAGGCTCTTCGTAGTAAATCCGCTTGGAGTTCTTTCCTAACCTAATTAGGGGAAGTTTGTTTCTGGACTGAATGTAGCCCTCATAACACAGAAGGGCCTTGTTCTGGAAAAATTCATTTCTAGGCCAGTGGGGTGAAAGTTTAAACTGATTTGTAATTTGAAAACAATCCTAGAAATAGTCTTTTTTTTTTTTTAAAGATTTTATTTATTTATTTGACAGACAGAGATCTCAAGTAGGCAGAGAGGGAGAGAGAGGGGAGCAGGCTCCCAGCTGAGCAGATAGCCCGATGCGGGGCTCGATCCCAGGACCCTGAGACCGTGACCTGAGCTGAAGGCAGAGGCTTTAACCCACTGAGCTACCCAGGCGCCCCTAGAAATAGTCTTTAAGTTGTCAGTTCTTATCATACAGATCCTATGAGAGTACCAGAGATCTGAACGTTCTCAGCACCAACTTCTTTCACAGCCAGTGGCCACTTGTAATAGGCAGAACTTTCTGTGGTTGAGTCAAGGAGATTAAGAAAAAGAATATCAGGCCTGAGACTCTTCCTTCCTTCTAGGAGTCAGGTCCATGTAGTATATACACAAAGGATGCTTTCCAAATAGAGACTGAAATATTATATTAATGGTTAGACGAGTGCCAGGCACCCACTCAGATGCATGGCTTCTGGGAAACTTTGATGGGGACACAGGTTCAACCTGTGTTCAGAGTAGGGGTTTTGGGGGAAACTGTAAAATGGCTCACCAAAAGACATCTATGTCCTGATCTCTGGATGGTAAAAAAGCATCCTTGCAGATGCCATTAAATTAAGGATCTTGAGACAGGCAGATTTTCCTGGATTATCCAGGCAAGTCAGAAATGTCATCACATGCATGCTCTATAAGAAGGAGGTACAGCAAGGTTGGACAAGTCACAGAGAAGGTGACCTGAAGACAGGCAGATAGAGATTCTAAGATATTGTCCTTGTAATTGTGGTGATGTGGCCACAAGTCAGGGAATGCCAGCAGCCGCCAGAGAGCAGAAGAAGCCAGGAACAGACTGTCCCCTAAAGCCCCTGGGGCACAGCCCTGCTGACACTTTGATTATGGCCCTGGGATCCTGATTTTAGACATCTAGCCTCCAGAACTGAGAGAGAATAATTTCAGTTGTTTTTAGTTATCCAGTTTGTGGTAATTTGTTACAACAAACAAAAATGGATGCATTTTTAATTATTAAAACTAAATAAGGCCCCTATGCCATGTGCATCCTTCTTTGACACTCTGGTGTACGCACCCAGATACAGGCACTCCCAGGAGGCTAGCTTCAAGGAAACAGGACGGGGGTGACAGGCTGGTGCACTGATGAGGAGGAGAAGGAAGAAACTTACCTTTCAGGCCAAGTGACCCTGCCTACTAGTAAATATGGCCCTGTGAACTTCATGTTTCCAAGTGACCCTGCCCACTAGTAAATATGGCCCTGTGAACTTCATGTTTCCAAGTGACCCTGTCCAC
>RCUC01170901.1:0-30432 GCA_003697995.1 Taxidea taxus jeffersonii | reverse complement strand
GGGGTGCGGCGAGCTGGGTTGGGGATGCCGTGGGCAGGGGTGCGGCGAGCTGGGTTGGGATGCCGTGGGCAGGGGTGCGGCGAGCTGGGTTGGGATGCCGTGGGCAGGGGTGCGGCGAGCTGGGTTGGTGCTGGTGCCGAGGCTGGGATCTGAGCAGATTACAGAAGGTGGGGAGTGGCACAGGCAGGAGAGAGAAGTCGTCTGCCAGGTGTGGTCCCCACCTCGACTCCGGGGTTTCTCAAAGGGAGGTGACAGGAGAGGCAGGTCAGAAGGGAGACGCGTGAGCTTTCTGGGGAGGTACAGGGCCCCCACCCTGGTCCCTCATTACTCCGTCTTTTATTTGTCTGTGGTCCAGGTCCCCAGTGTGTGGGAGCCCCTGTCCTTTGCTGGTCACAAGGCTTATGCCCGGGTGGAACCAGCCAGGCCGGATGCGTGGACCGGCCCGCTGGAGGCCCAGGGAGCCCCTCCTTTTTAGTGCTTGAGGACGCACCGCACACTGCCCTCACTTAGATTTCTCTTCTGCCTCTGACCGCAGCTCTGACCGCTGCCTCGCGATCTGCGTGAAAACTCACTCTGATGAAGGGGAAAGAAACATTTTCCTGTCCAGCCCGTGCTGTCCTCCAGCTCCCAGAGAGACCCCTCTTCTGCCGTGTTCTGTGCCACCTGTGGGAGTGGCCTTCTCCTGTGGCTTTTCCCCTTGTGTGGACGACCCGGCGTCCTGGCTGCGTCAAAGCAGCGGCGAGGAGGGGGAGCCCTGCTGTCAGGACGCATCCGAGTTGCCGGGTTTGAAAATGTTGGATAAGAGCAGAGAACATCTGAAGGCCGGAAACCTGCAGTGCAGCCTCTCGCGACCGGAGCTGGGGGATCCGGTGGCTGCCGGCCGGGCTCCAGGGAAACCCTGCGGTGACCTAGTTTACGGCCCCCTCCAGGCGGCTCCCGAATGCTGATGCGCGGACGCTGCGGGGGGACAGGCCCGCCGCTGTTTTTAATTAAGGAAATCTCACAAAGTCGTTTAAAAACCAGAGACGAGGCAAAATGACAGTCGTACCAAAACTGGGAAATTGTTTTTTTTCACATGGAACAATTACTTTCAGAGACGGTGTTCCGCCAGCTCCGTCCCGGGCCTCCCGTCCCTTGTCTCCAGCTGGCCCCTGTGACGCGTGCTCTTCGAAGCATTAATGGTGTGTGTCGGGGGAGAGAGTCCCAGGGCCTGGGGTTCTGGGGGCAGGAGGTACTTTCCAGGAAGGTTGGGAGCCCACGCCCAACAGGGCCGCTGCTCACCGTGCCCCCGGCCACGCGGGAGGAGAGGCTGGCCCGGCTGCAGACGGGAGCCCGGGCGCCGCGACCGCGTCCTGGCCCGGAAGTGGGTCTTCGCTGCGAGCTCTGCGAAGAGCAGCCCTCGGCCTCCTGAGCTCAGGTGCTGCCGGTTCCCGGGGGAACGGGGTGCCCCTTGTGGGCCACCGCCTGGTGCAGTCCCCGCTGGTGGCCGCCCACCCTGGCGGGTACGGTCACGGCACCTGCCGTGCAGAGTTTGTTTCCCGAGGGCCAGGGGGCTGGATGTGGTTCGCAGTGTTTGATCTCGTTTGTGTGTGTTGGAACTCTTCCCAGGTGAGATCTCGGGGGCTCCCGTCTGAAGCAGGGAAGGCGGCTGCGGTGGTTGGCGGCACAGGCGGGGTCCCCTCTCCACTCCCTCGGAGCTCCCTGCGGCGCCTTCCAGAACCCCAGGCTCCGGGTGCCAGGGGCTCCCTGCCGCTGCGGGACCTTCTGTTTTCTCGTGTGTCCTTCCTAGACGTGTTCTTGTTGGCCGTGCGCTGAGCGGGCCGTGCTCACCGACGGTGGTGACTCGAGCCGAGAATCGGGGAACCGTGCTGGTGCGTGACTACCGGCCCCGTCACTGGGTCTTACAACCCACTGCCCGACCCCGGTCTTCTGCCTCCCAGCGCCCCTCCTGCTCGTCCCTCTCAGGAGCCCGCTCTGGGGCTGCAGCCGAGTTCTCCCGACGGATACACGGCCCTCACTTCCTCCCGCCCCCTGCTTTCCCCGCGGGTTCTCAGAGCCCTTCCCACGCTGCCCGGTCGCTTAGTGACGCGCCTGTGTGGCGGGCGCCTGTGGTTGGGGTCGGTCTCCCCGCCAGCGCCCAGGGCCCTCCGCGGACACCCTCCTGAGCCGCTCAGATCCGGCTCCTCCGGCGAGAAGCCGGTCTTCCTCGGTGTCCGTGCTCAGGCCGCTCCTGGTTTTGCCTTCGAGCGAGCAAGGGTCGCTGCTGCCAGAGTAGCGGCTCTTTGTGACAGGGACGGGGAGCGCAGGCGTCCTCCGTCTGCAAACATCCCCTGTCCTCCAGGATACCACTGCCGAGAATGCAAAGTATTTGCAGTTGGGGGCGTTTTTCAAAACATTAAAAGGGGTTCTACTATGGAGAGTTTTATGCAAAGAGAACCTGTAACATTGCCCCACATTTCCTGGGTGGTTCCCAGAATTCCGGCTTCGTGGGCCCTTCTGGTTTCCCTGGACAGCCCTACCTACTTTCTGGTTTTTTGAAGCAAATCCTACACACCAACCGTTTCAACCTTCGGTATTTCAAAAGCTTATGTTTTAAAGCTCTTCTGAGATTCGATCGCCCCTTAGTGCCCGTGTTCCCGTGACCTTTCTGAACCACTGCTCTGGGACGTGCCAGCTTCCTCCGTCGCCACTGCCGTGTTAGCAAGTGTGTGCAGAGCACCCCCCTCCGCCCGTTTTCTTAGAGGCAGTGTCCGTGGTCTGTCTGATGGGCACCTTGCGTTTCTGCGTGACGGCTGATCCCAGGAGTCGGCCCTCATGGGCGCAGGCGAGTGGACCTCGGGCGGTTTCCTGCCGCTGTGCTCGTCTGTGAGACCACGCAGGGGACCCTGGTCGCTCCCGGCCCCGTCACAGACATGGAAGGGCCTTTGGTGACCGACGCCACCACGGTTTCTGTCCCGTGGCCGGTCGTGCACGGTCCGTGTCTCACGTGGGACGGAGTTCCGCGTGGGAGGGTGGAGGACTGACGTCTGTTTGCCTGTCTTTCAGATCTAACTTTCCCACATCCGGATGCTTCTGCTGAGAAAGCCAGACACGTCCTCGCTGTGGAAGCCAGCCCCGGAGAGCTGGGAGGGGAAGCAGCAGCTCAGCAGCCGGCCCCCGGGCACCCAAATTCCATTAACTTCTCTTTCAAGCAGTGGGGCACTGAGCTCAAGTGAGTTTTTGGAAAGCGACGCATGGAACCGGGCGTGGTTGTGTCTGGTAACGTCCTGATTTTGCACGTAGATTGTGAGAGCGCCGTGCACCTGCCGCTGGCCCGGTCCCCTGGGGCACGGGCCGTTTCCTCCGCGTGTGCAGAGGGTGTGCTGCACGGCTCACCCTGTGCCAGACGTGCTCACGGTCGACAGGCTGCGGAAACGGAAACCGGCCCGGAAGAGTCCTTGTCCAAGGTCATGAGGCCGCCAGGCTGCCTAGTCGGCGCGTCTTCCCCGGGGGCCAGCCCCCTTCCCCGGCCCCGGGGCTGCTCCGGCCGCTGCTGCAGACATCTGCCCTCGGCGGGTGTGTGGGCAGGGGCTGGTGTGTGTGTGTGTGTGTGTGTGTGTGTGTGTGTGTGTGTAAGAATACTTTGTTGAGATAGAACTCACGTTTGCCCATTTAAAATGGGGTTTGGGGACGCCTGGGTGGCTCAGTTGGTTGGGCGGCTGCCTTCGGCTCGGGTCATGATCTCAGCGTCCCGGGATCGAGTCCCGCATCGGGCTCCTTGCTCGGCAGGGAGCCTGCTTCTCCCTCTGCCTCTGCCTGCCTCTGCCTGCCTGTGCTCGCTCCTGCGCTCTCTCTCTGACAAATAAATAAATAAATAAAATATTTAAAAACGGGGTTTGGTGGTTTTCAGTATTCGTGGCAGAATGGCCATCACTGCCAGCAATTTTAAGACACTTTCATCCCCACCTGACCCCAACAGAAACCCTCGTACCCGCTAGCAACCCCTTTCTGCTTCCCAGCCGCCTCGGTGACCACTGATGGCCTCTATCTCCGCGGGTCTGCCCGTCCTGTGTACCCCTCGCAGACAGGGGCCCAGCTCCGTCGCCCAACCCTGTGTTCATGGGCCCCGACCCCGCACTGGCGGCTGCATGCGCCCCGGAGCCGGTAGGGCGGAGGAAGGCTCTGTTCTGTGCTCAGAGCACACTGTGTGTGTCCGTCCTGCCGTGGGTGGGCGTGCGGTGGCTTCCACGTCATGGCTTTCGGGAATGGCGTGGCTGCAGATGCTGGGACGTGGTCTGTAGGGACGTGTTTCCATTTCTCCTGGGTCCGTGCTCGGGGGGGCCTGCTGGGCTGGGCGGTAAGTCTGTGCGACCTTCCAGGGACCTGCCTGCCGTTGTGGAGGCTGCGCGTGCGTCGTCCCCACCTGCGTGGCTGGAGGTTAAGGGCCCCCTGCCCCTCCCTGGGGCTGGCGGTCCCCCGTCTTCCTGGCCCTCGCCGTCCACACTGGGAGCGCGGTTGGGATTCGCGTTCCCCAGTGACGCACGATACGGAGCGACTTCCGTGTGCGGATGGCCGTAGATCTTTGGGGAGACCCCCTTAGATCCTCGTCTGCCTTTTAACATCTTGACGGTGTTCACATGCTGGCATGCGTGGGACCAGCTTTTTATTTTTTAATTTTATTCTTTAAGGGGGGGCCAGCGGGGAGCGGCCAAGAGAGGGAGAATCAAGCAGACTCCATGCCCCGTGCAGAGCCTCACCGGGCTCGATCCCACGACCCCGAGATCACGACCTGAGCCAAAGTCGCGTCAGGTGCTTAACTGGCCGAGCCACCCAGGCGCCCCCAAACTATCTTTTTTCCCAATACTCCCTTTTTTAGAGCAGTTTCAGGGTGACGGAGAGTTTTCACACAGCCCCCTCCCCACACGTGTGTGCCCGCGCCCGCGGTCACCGGAGTCGTACGTTTTACCGAGGACGAGCCTGCTGACACGTCCTGCTGGCCCACAGTCCGTCGCGCACGTCAGGGTCGCGCGTGCTGTCCCGCGCCCCGTGGACCCGGACGCGGGTGTGCCGACGTGTGTCTGTCACAGTATCACGCGGAGGATCTTCTCGGCCCCAAAACTCCTCCACGCCCTGCTTCCTCGTCTCCCTCCCAGCCCAGGCCCGCCGCTGCCCGTCGCCCGTTGGTTCGTGGTCTCCATAGATTTGCTTTTTCCAGAAGGTCGGTTTTGTTGGAACCCTAGAACGCTGGCCTTTTCGCTTCGGTTTCTTTGACTTGGTGATGCGCGTTCGAGGCTCCTCCCCGCTCGGCGCGAGAGCTCGTCTGCCGAGCGTGCGGACCGGCGTCCGGCGTCTAGATGCGGGGCCGGTAGTCCGCTCGCTCTCCGGACGGCGTCTTCGGTGCTCCCGAGCCTGGCAGTTACAGACGGGGCCGCCGGGGACGCCCGCGTGCGGGTTTTCGTGTGGCAGAAGTTCTCAACTCCCCGGGTAGAGGCCAAGGAGCAAGGCTGCCGGGCGGCACGTGAGCGCGTGTGCCCTGCAGAAGCCGCCCGCCGCCTGGCAGACTGCCGCGGGGTTCCCGTCCGTGGGGGAGGGTGGCGGCGCCCCGCTCGTGGCTCCTGGGGTCCCGGGTTCTGGCCGTTCTGCGAGGCGTGTGGCGGGGGTCACTGATGTCTTCGGCCGCGTGTCCCTGAGGGCCTGCGACCCGGAGCACCTTTCTCTTCCTGGCATCCTGCGTCTTCTCTGGTGGGTGCCCGTTGAGGTCTTTGGACCACTTTTTTTTCTTTTCAATTTCTTTAAGTTCAATGAACTTGCTTATAAGTTAAATTAATTTGCCTACATATTCAAATCGTTTACAGTTCCTTGAGTTTCCGAGGGGGCGGTCCGTGACTCATCGCCCCACGGAACACCAGTCTTCGGCCGCGTGGTGACTGGGTGTGGGTCTCGCTGAGCTGCAAGAGCTCTTCGTGTATTTTGGATGATGGTCCTTGTCAGGTGTGCCTTTGGCAAATATTTTCTCCCCGTGTGCGGCTTGTCATCCAGTTCTCTCGGTGCTGTCTTTCGTGAAGTCCTGCTGATCGTTATTTCTTCCGTTAACTGTGTCTTTAGTGTCGGATCTAAAAAGGCATCACGACACTCAAGGCCGTCTAGGTCTTCTCCTGTGTTATCTTCTGGAGTTTCACAGTTTTGCGCTTTACTTCTCAGTCTGTGACGCCTTTGAGGGGGTTGTTGGGAAGAGTGTAAGGTCTGGGTCTAGACTCCGACATGGCCTGTGCAGGTCCAGCTGTTCTAGCGACATCTGCGCAAGAGGCTGCCTTTGCCGCTTTGTGAGGGACCAGTGGCCTGTGCTGACCGGGCTGTTCCGGAGCTTTCCCTCCCGCCCCCGGCGCGTGCTCGTTCTCTCTCTGCGGTCACCCTGTCTCGATGACTGTAGGTTCATACTCAGCCCTGAGGTCCGCGGCGTCGCCCTCCGGCTTTGCTCTTCTCCGCCGACATCGTGGTGGCTGTCCGGGGTCCCTTGCGCCCCCGTGGTTTGGTGGCATCCGCAGGACACCCGGCGGGGATCTCGCCTGGGATGGCGTTGAGTCTGGGATCCGTTTTGGAAGAACCGATACCTTGACGATATCAGGTCTTCCTGCCCACGAACATGGAGTCTCTGCTCATTACTTTGCTCTTCTTTGACTTCCGTCGTCATTTCGTGGCATTCCTCACGTGGATCTCTCTCTCACACACACACACACACACACACACACACATACTCCCGAGTGTTCCGCTGAGGCGTGCTCAGTTGATCCGTTTTTAATTTCAAATTCCACCTGTTTGCCGTTGGTCCGTAGGAGAACGGAGGCTTTGTGTATGAACGGTGTATCCTGCCACGTTGCTGTAATTGCTTATTAATTCAGGAGCGTTTGTTTATTCTTTCAGAGTTTTTATATAGATGGTCATGTCATCTTAAACAAAGGCAGTTGTGTCTTTCTTCCCTATTTGTATACCTTAAATTTCTTTTCCTTGCCTTGTTACGTGAGCAAGGGTTTCCGGCACAGTGTTGGAGAGGAGCGGTTAGACGAGACGTCCCTGCGCCGGACCTCGTCTTCGTGGGACAGCTTTGAGTTTCTCACCATTAACTAGGATGTTGGCTGTAGGGTTTTTGTAGATGGTCCTTATCAAGTTGGCAAAGTCCCTCTATTCCTAGTTTAATGGGAGTTTCTGTCACGAGCGGGAACTGCGTTTCGTTACGTGCTTCTTCTGCATCTATTGGTATGAACCTGTTACCTGATTTGTTTTCAGTCCTTAGTTACATTAATGAGTTTTCAAATGTTGAGCGAGTCTTGCATGGCCGGGATGAGCCCCACCCGGGTGTGGGTGTCTTTCTTTTGTAGGTTGTTGGAGTTGATTTGTTCGTGTTTCCTTGAGGATCTTTGCATCTGTGTTCATGACAGGCATTGGCCTGTGATTTTCTTTTACTTTTTGTGATTTTGGTGTCCAGGGCATCCTGGCCTCGCAGAGTGAGTTAGGAAGTATCCTCTCTGCTTCCGTCTTCCGGCAGGGAGTGCACAGCACGGGCGTAACTGCTTCCTTAAACGGTAGGTAGGACTCACCCTCGGGCCCACCGGGGCCTGGTGTCTCCCGTTGGAAGGTTATTACTGAGTCCGTATTTGTAACAGACACAGGACCACTCAGATCGCTTTTCCCTTGTGTGAAATGTGGCAGATTGTGTCTTTCAAAAAACCAGTCCCGTTTCATCTAAGTTATCACATTTGTGTTACAGAATTTCTGTTTCTATGTCTCTGTGGGATCTGTAACAAAGTCCCCCGTGTTATACCTGAGCTTGGTACTTCGTATTTTCTCTCTCTTTTTTCTTAGCCTGTTGAACTGGTGGATGTTTTCAAAGGACTAGCTTTCGTTTCACTGATTTTTTTTTTTAATTTCATGTTGACAATTCCATTGGCTTCTGCTCTAATTATTATTTCTTTTCTTCCTTATTTTTGGATTTGATTTGTCCTTTTAAAAAAAAAGTTTCTTGGGGCACCTGGGTGGCTCAGTGGGTTAAAGCCTCTGCCTTCGGCTCAGGTCATGATCGCAGGGTCCTGGGATCGAGCCCCGCATCGGGCTCTCTGCTCTACGGGGATCCTGCTTCCCCCCCTCTCTCTGCCTGCCTCTCTGCCTACTTGTGATCTCCGTCTGTCAAATAAATGAATAAAATCTTTAAAAAAAATAAAAATAAAAATAAAAAAAGTTTCTTGGGGCACCTGGGTGGCTCAGTGGGTTAAGCCTCTGCCTTCGGCTCAGATCATGATCTCAGGGTCCTGGGATCGAGTCCCGCATCGGGCTCTCTGCTTCCTCCTCTCTGCCTGCCTCTCTGCCTACTTGTGATCTCTCTCTCTGTCAAATAAATAAATAAAATCTTTAAAAAAATAAATAAAAAATTAAAAAAGTTTCTTGAGGTGGAAACATAGATTATTGATTTTAGGGACACCTGGGTGGCTCAGTCGTTAAACGTCTGCCTTCAGCTCAGGTCGTGATCCCAGCGTCCTGGGATCGAGCCCCACATTGGGATCCCTGCTCAGTGGGAAGCCTGCTTCTCCCTCTCCAGCTCCCCCTGCTTGTGTTCCCTCTCTCACTCTCTCTCTCTGTCAAAAATAAATACAATCTTTAAAAAAATATATTGCTTTCAGATCTTTCTTCCTTTCTACTGTGTGCACTCGGGGCTGTACATGTCCATCTGCGCACTGCTTTGGCTGCATCCCACCACCTTTGATAAATTGCGTTCTCGTTTTCATTTAGTTTAAAACATTTAAAAATGTATCTTGAGGGACGCCTGGGTGGCTCAGTTGGTTGGGAGGCTGCCTTCGGCTCAGGTCATGATCCCAGGGTCCTGGGATCGAGTCCCACATCGGGCTCCTTGCTCGGCGGGGAGCCTGCTTCTCCCTCTGCCTCTGCCTGTGTTCGCTCTCTCTCTAACAAATAAATAAATAAAATCTTAAAAAAAAAATGTATCTTGAGATTTCTTCTTTGACCTGTGTGGCTTCTTTTTAGAAGTGTGTTGTTTATTCGTGTATTCCGGGATTATCATTACTGTTTCTGTTACTGATTTCTAGTTCAGTCCCTGTGGTCTGAAGACAGGCATAGAGTTTCTGTTCTGTGAAATTTGTTGGGCTGTGTTTTTGTGGCTGAGAACATGGTCTGTTGTGGTGAATGTTCCTCATGAGCTCAAGAGGAATATGCATTCTGCCATTGCACAAAGTCGGCTGCATGTCAGTGATACCCGCTGGCGGGTGGTTGTTGGGGTCAGTGAGGGCCTTACTGATTTTCTGCCTGCCGGGTCCTTTCCTTTCTGGCTGAGGGTGTTGAAGGCTCCGAGTACGGCGGTCGGTTCTCTTGGCCCTGGGTTTTATCAGCAGCCTGTTGTTAGGGTGCATGCACTGAGGGGTGCGGCGTCCTTGGAGGATTGACCTTTGCTCATTGTAAAATGCCTTCTTCATCCCTCCCGGCTTCCCTCACCGTGAAGTCTGCTCTAGGACACGTACAGCTGCTCCTGCTTCCATTTGATCAGTGTTGTTAAGACGCTGCGTTTCTCTCCTTTCACGTCTCATCTGGCCGTGCGCGTACGTGAAGTGGTTCCTGGAGACAGCACACCCTCTGGTCCCGACAGCCTCCTTTTTTTTTTTTTTTTTAAAGATTTTATTTATTTATTTGACAGACAGAGATCACAAGCAGGCAGAGAGACAGGCAGAGAGGGAGGGAAGCAGGCTCCCCGCCGAGCAGGGAGCCCGATGTGGGGCTCGATCCCGGGACCCTGAGATCATGACCTGAGCCAAAGGCAGAGGCTTTAACCCACTGAGCCACCCAGGTGCCCCCGACAGCTTCCGACTTAACTGGTGCGCGTGGGCCTCTGACATGCAGGTGATTCTTGGAGGGGTTGGATTAACGTGTCACTGTTTTCTGTTTGTTGCCTTTTCTTTGTTCCTGGTTTATGTCTCCCACTCATTCTGCCTCTTGTGGTTTTATTTTATTTTTAAGTAACCTCCGCGCCCAGCACAGGGCTCGAAGTCAGGACCCTGTGATCGAGAGTCACGTGCTGAGTGTCAGAGCCGCTGGGCGTCCCTGCCTCTTGAGGTTTTCATCGAGCATTTTATATGGTTTCGTTTTCTCTCCTTCCTTAGCATGTCCCTTATACTTCCTTTTTAGCTGGTTCGTGTTGTTTTTTTTTAAGCGGTTGCTCTGGAGTTTGCAACACGCATTTCCTGCTCATCCGATTCACTTTAAAAAAATCACCCTGTGCTGTTCCACAGGTGGGGGCCTCGTAATAGCACGGCTGTCCCAGCCGCTGCCCCCGTCGTGGGCATGGGGGGTGCACGGGGGTGTACGCGCACACGGTGCACACACAGAAGCAAGCGCATTGATGGTGTTATTATTTGGAACGAGCTGGTACCGGTTAGAGCAGTTGGAACGGAAGAGTGAAGGTCTGTTTTACTCTCCCTGTCCTGCCTACCCGGCTCCTCCTTTCCTCTTTCTTGCTCAGTCTGAGTCTCTCATCTGTATGGCTGTCTCTCTCTCTGCGAAGGCAGCGGGTTTTCACAGGTCCGCTGGCCACAAGCTCCCTCCCTGTTTCTCCGAGAAAGCCCATCTCTCCTTGGCTCTTGGGGGCCGGTTTCGCGGAGTGCGGAGTTCGAGCACGGTGGCGCACAGCGGTTTTTCTCTGCAGACGTCAGGCCTCTCCCTCTGCTCACACCTCGCTCGCCTGGTTGCTGGGATGAGGATGACGGTTTTACCTCTGCAGGTCACATGTTTTCTTGGACTTCTCGCCAGAGTTCTTCTTCATCTGCGATCTTCTCTAATTTGGGCAGGGCGTGCCAAGGTAAGGGGGCTTTGACAAACTTTGCCTGGTGCTCCCTGAGCTTCGTGGAACTGTGGCTGGATGCCTGATAGCAATTTGGGGAAATAACCCCCAGATTCAAGTATTTATCGTCCTGCCTCTGGAGGACTGTCAGGTCTGTGCTCTCCCGAGTCTTCCCTCAGCCTGTTCGTCCTACGGATGAGCCCAGCAGGCGCTTCTCATTTGTCTTGCGGTGTTCTTTTTTTTTTAAATCTCTGTCATTTTTTTTTTTGGTTCTTTCTTGGGGTCTCCGTCTCTGTTTATGTTGCGCATCTGACCTTGCAAGCTGATGCTTGATCCCTTAGGGCCCCGAGCATATGAGTCAGGGTTGTTTTAAGTTCCTGGTCTGCCGTTCCCGCATCCCTGCCTCGTCTGGTTTTGTGGCTGCTCGTGCTCTCTCCACATCATGTTGGTTTGCCTCGTCCCTTTTTCTCGAGGGCTGGACAGGACGCACTGGGAGAAGGAAAGGCTGCAGACCGGCCTCTGGAGCAGCGGTGGTGAGGTGGGGAGGAAGGAGGTGCTTTGTGGTCCTGTGACAGGTGAGCCCCGGCTGCTGTCCGTGGCCCTACAAGAGTTTCACTGTCTTCACTCTCTCGTAGGCAGCCAGGATGGCAAGAGGGGCCATAGCTGGGGGCCCCTGGGCCCTGGTTGGTGAGGCTCTGGCTAACAGGGTCCCCCGAGGGCAGGCCTATTTAAGAGCAAGGTGCGCTGGAGAATTTAAAGTTACTTCCTTCCCGTCTCCTTGCCGGAATCCCGAGGGGACTTTTGCCAAGTTCTCGGGGGGAACCTGGTTGAGCTCCTGGAGGTTAACCTCACTCACCTTGGGGGCCTGTGGGACCCAGTGTCCCAGGGCTGCTGCCCTCGGGGGGGCTCTGCCGGAGCCTCTGGTGACTGCCCGTTACAGCTTGGGATCCCAACCCGCGCTGGCCTGCTTCCGAGCCCCCCACGGGAAGCCGGACCGCTGCAGTCTCCTGCCTGGCTCTTCCGTCTTGGGGACAGCAGTTTGCCCCCTTTCCCCGTCCGTTGTGGATCCGAGGGGAGGTGTTGGTTCCTCCTCAGTTTACCTTGCTGCTTGCCGCTGGGGTGCAGCGGCCACTCCCAAGCCCTTCACACGGGCCGGGAACCGGAGCGCCCCACTGCCTTCTCACGGCCGAGCTGGGGAGTTCTCTGAGTCGCCGTGCTTCTGCCTGAGACAACCATGGTGGCGGCCGCAGAGTCCCGGGCACTTGGCTCGGCGTGGCGGGTGCTGTGGGGTCGCGGCCGGGCCTCCCTGCTTTGCCGCGGGCCGCCGGCTGGGTACATTGGGACAGCGGCTCCCACGGGGTTTTGGGGTGGGGGCGGCCATGGGAACCACGCATGTGCGGGGACACGCTGTTTTCCACGGCAGCCCCGTTCTCCCTTTACCTTTATGGTGGGTTCAGTAAACAAAGAAACTTATTCTTGTCGGTGGTGAAAACACGGCGGCCGTGTGCAGGGAAGCCGAGTGGGGCGTGGGGGGCACCCTGCCCACTGCAGACTCGCCCCTGCTCGTCCGGCCGTCCACTCTCTATGTCCCGTTCTTCTCTGCCTGTGCCGTCCCCCACGTCGGAAGCATCACTGGTCCTCCGCCTGCAGGCGTCTCCTTGGTCTGACGACAGTCTGTCCCGCAGGCCTCTGCGTCCCCGTATTCTGACCCCGCAGGCCCTGTGTGCGGCCACGGGACCCTTCCCCAGGGCCCCCGGCCACTGGCATGTCCTGCTCATCCCGCTTACGGGCAGGGGCGGAGCGGGGCCTCCGGAGATTGCAGGGAGCCGCTGGGACGCTGTCTCTCCCTGTGACAGGCTACGTAGCGGAGGCTTAGGGCGGGAAGGTGACTTGCTCAGTGGCCTACAGGTGTGCTGCAGAGCAACAAGACACCGGGGTCCCTTGGCTGGAGCCCAGTGCCCCCCACGCCATCCATCATAAGAACATAGTTGGGAAACTAGTGGTTTACCGGATTTTTATGTCATTATGTCAGCAAAACACTTAGGAAGCCCGTGTGGATGACACGGAGTTACTTTTCCTGTGAAAAATAAGTTGAACACTTGGGGGAATTTGATAAAAGGTGGTGACTTAAAAAAATGTCCCCGGGATGTGGGCAACGCGCGCAGGGAGAAGTTGTGAACGACCTACAGACTCTGTACGGGGATTATTTCCCAACCCTCAGTCCAGGGTCCACTTTTAAAAGAAGCCGCATAGGTTTGGACGAATGAGGTGATGTCCTGCGGGTACCGCTGGCCCGGGAGGGGCGCCAGGGAGCGGAGTCAGCAGCCCGGGCTCGGGGACGGGGCACGGCCCGCTCGGGTACCTGTAGAGGCGCCCACGCTGGTGAGCCCCGTGTGGTTTCCTGCTTTTACCCGCCTTTCCGCGGGCCTGCCAGCGTCCGGCCCCTCAGGTGAGAGAGACACGTGCTCCTGGGAAGCTCAGCCTGGTCCGTGCGCGGGGCGGGCGGGGGCGGGCTCGGGGCTGGAGGCGGCTGTGTGTGGGCAAGGCGGGGGAAGCATGTGCCCCAGGGCGCGGGAAGAGCATGGGCGGGACGGGTGTGCATGGGAGGAGTGTGGCGGCCCCCATGAGCTGTGCCCTGTGGCTCTGCGGGCCTGCAGTCTGGGCCTGCTGATGGGTGCCGAGCTCGGCCTGCTGCATGACCACAGGGTCCAGCTGTCCCTCCATGCAGGGCCGGTCCTGCCCCAGCCGCCGCTCTGTGCAGTCAGCCCTGCTGGTCAGGAGCTGTGTGGGGCTGAGCCAGTGACTGAACCTCTCTGAGCTTTGTATTCCCCGTTAGTAAACCAGGTGTGTGTACATGCGTGTGTAAACGCTCTCCACCGCGCTGGGTGTGAGGGCTGAGGTCGTGACCAGGAGCTGCCCGGTGTGGTGTCTGTCTCCTTGTGAGCTGGTCCCGTGGACGGAGCTGCCGCAGAGACCGTGGGATCGGCGGGTCTTCCCACTGGGGAGCTGGCGGCAGTGGAGACCAAGCTGGCCGGGAGTGCTCGCCTATCCTGCCAGCCTGCCTCTGATAGGTGTCCCCCCACCGGCCCTGCCTGGGCCCTTTGGTCTCTTGCCCCGCAGGCTGTGGGAATAGCGAGTTGTGTGCGTGGCTGGCCATCCTGGGGGCCGTCGCAGTCTCCCTGCTGGGACCACACCCCCAGACGTTTGGTGAATGTGGGGAGGCTGTGCCCCTGAAGCTGTGACGTGTGTATCTGGGGTCTTCCTCGCGGGCATAGCTTGGTCTGTGCAGGAAAGACGTGCCACAGCCTCAGCACAGGACTTGGAGAAATGACCTACAAACTCCTCGTGTGCGACGAGCGTGGTGTGGGGTGCGGTGTTTGCAAGGTGGGGGGCCGGCAGCCCCGGGGCGCGTGAGGGCCTGCTCAGCACACCCGTCTCCCGACCTCGGCTGGCCCCGCGCCGCAAGGGCCGGAGCCCCGTGAGGCCATGACGCCCCCAGAGGTCCCGCCGCCCCATGAGGCCACACCGCGGAGACTACTGCGGCCCTGAGAGGAGCCGCAGACCGTTAGGCCTGACTGGAGAGTGTGCTGAGTCACCCAGCGCACATGGGACACGATCTGAGGACACCCCTGCCTTGTCCGGGCCGCCAAGGGCGTGACAGGCCATGCCTCCTGTTGTGTCTGGAGTTGGGGGCTGGCAGGGGGACTCCGTGTGCACCGTGTACCTGTCCCGGACCCTCCTGTTGCAGGGACCCTACCCCCAGTGACCCGAATCCGTTCTTCCCGCTGCCACAGTCCTTTCAGAGGCTCCTCCTTGCCTTTGGCTAAAGGCCATGCTCTGGACCTGGCCATCGAGGTCCTGTGGGCTCACCCGTGTCACTGGCCTGCTTGGCTCCCTTAGTTGTTCAAACATTGTCTCCCCCCGGGACCTGCCTTGCCCCTCCCTCTGCCAGGCCAGTCTCTCTCCTGGGGAGTCCCGGCCATGCTCTGCCCCCCACCCCGTGTGTCAGCCCGCGCGTTCCCCCACAGCTGTCCTGCCGCTGGTGGTCGCCACATCTCTGCGTTCTGGCCTGTAGCCCACCCCCCGCGCGAGCCCGTGTGTCCCCAGCACGTCATGCAGCACCGGGCGCGTGCTGGGAAGGACTGATGAGGGCAGGGCCTGGCTCTTGTCGTGCCCTGTGGGAGCGGCCCTCAGCACCCATCTATCTGCACCTGTGCCATGCGGTCCTGCCCGGCCGGCCAGTGCTTGTGGGGCTGCCGCCCCGCTCGGCCGCCTGCAACGGCCTTTGCTTCCCGTGCAGCGTCCTGTCCCCGCTTTGCCCAGAAATCCACAGCAAAGAATAGCCTCTTGTGTGCGATGTGTGCTGCCGGGAACCCAGACAATTTCACGGAGTGTCGGTGTTAATCAAGCGGTATTTTCAGGTGCGTAGACAACATGCCCGGCACGGCCCTTGGAGCTGACCTCGTGACTCCTTGATCCGACTGCGTGGCCTGCCGGGGCCACCGCTCACACCTGAGAAGCAGGCTCTGAAGGCCCGCCCCGGCCATGCAGCCTGCCGTCGTCCTAGTCCCCTTGGTCCCCCGTGATCTCCGTGGTCTCCCGTGGTCTCCGCGCAGGGTGGGGCCGAAGGTGTCCACGGGTCAGAGCTGGCTGCTCGCTGCCGTCAGGGAGGGTGGCGGCGGGTGGGGCCTCACGCACGAGGCCATGGGGAGCCATTGAGGACTGAGCCCGTGGTCACGGCCCCCTGACCTGGGTGCATGGAGGTGTTGGGGGGTCACTCTGCAGGACATGGGTTTTGAGTCACGTCTTGGAGCACACGGGGGACCTGCACGAGGGGGTTTGTGTGTGAAGCGGCGGCCATGAGAGCAGGTTTCCTGAGTCCCCAGGTCCGCCTGTCGGGAGCTCAGGTGCTGAGCGGAGGTGGTGCGGGGGAGGGGCCCAGGCGGAGGCTGGGTGCCAGGTCTGTGCGTCGGGGGGACCCAACCCGCTGCCCCTGCCTGGGGGTTCGCTGCTGCGATGACTTCCGCTCGGGTGGGGTGTTGGGGCAGGGCACGCGGTCGTAGACGTGACGTGCCCCTATGTGAAGGACGGCGTGGTGGACGGGCCCTGGCAGAGGCCCCCGGTACCACGGTCCCCCATCACTCTGGTGGCATGAAGCCACCTGAACCGGACACGTGTGGTTCCAGACTTGCGAGCCGGCCGGGGTTCGCGCGGGGAAGGGGAACGGTGTGCGGCTGCTGGCGCGGGTCGCCCCAGACGAGAGCCTGGACGCAGCAGCAGCCCCTTTCTCCCACACTGGGAACCCCATGTCCAAAACCAGTCCCCGGGGCGGCCGTCCAGGTGTGGCTGTGGCACAGCGCCCGCACGGCCCACTCGGGAGGACGCCAGGGACCCTGTGTCTGGGCCTTTGTCCCCCCCACAGGCCCCTTTTGGCTGTTTCTGACTTCTCCCACTTCAGACAGTGTTTTCTGACGGGCTCGTGCGCGTCTGTGTCTCTGTGAGGACCTGTCTGAAGACGGGACCTGTTCCGGGGGGCCCCGGGGTTGGCGTCCTGGACATGGCCTGTGTTTGCTGGACGGGGGAGAAATTGATCTGAACTGCGCCCGTCTGGGAACAGCTGCTGCTGGGGATTTCGGCGCTGCCGCCGCCGAGCCTCACTGTGCATCTCCGCCAATCATCGTGCCAGAGAGCCGCACCCGGTGTGGTACCGGGGGACACAGGAGGCCGGCTCTGAGGTCTCGTGAAGAGCGGGCTCTCTCCGACCAGGGCCCCGAGTCTCCGACGGGAGGGCCCCGTCTCTGTGGCCGTGAGCCCCGTGGGGTGGTGCCGGCGGGGGGTTGTCTGCCACCAGGGATGTGGTTTGAGGACAGCGTGCTCCGCGGCCCCCCAGGCGCAGGCACAGAAGGTCCAAGCCGGGGACGGGCTCTTCAGTGTTTCGGGTCAAGGACTTCGAGCTTTGAGCCTGATCCTGTCTCCCCTTCCCCCTGGGCTTGGTGCAGGGACCTCCCTGCAGAGCAGGGGCACCCGTGGCTGTGCAGGCAGCCTCGCCTGCCTGTTGGCCGGGCACCGCGCTGGAGCGGAGGCCGTGCGTGCCCGTCGGGAGGCGGCGGCGGGACCTCACCGTCACTGGCCCCCTGGGGTTTCCATCTAGAGCAGTTCGATGCGGTGCCATCAGCCAAAACAGCACGTTGAGAAGCGACCGTGGTCCGTGTGGGTGCGGTCCGTCTGCCCCCTGCGGGCCCACAGCCCCACTCCGGCCCCCACGTCGGGTCCCCCTCGGGGAGCCCCACACGGCGCGCGTTCCTCCCTGCTCTGCGCTCCCGCATGTTCCGTGTCCAGGCCGGTGAAGGTCCGAAACCGTGCATGGTCGTGCAGACGCTGCTGTAACTGACGCCGGGCACTTCCATCCCTGCAGCCGCCGCTCTGCCCTCTGTCATCGCCTCGTGAACGTGGCCGTGCTGTGCGTGGTCCTTCGTGGTTGTCCTCTCTGTGGGCTGCTCCTCACTGACGAGTGCTTCGTGGTTCCCTTCTCTGCTGCATAGTGTGTGGTGTGTGTGGACGTGTCCCACCGGGGCCACCCGCCTGCGGGGACACGTTTGTGCGAGGAATCAGGTAGCTGGGGCTGTCCACGTGTGGACCCTGCATGCGCACACGTGTTCTCATTCTGTGGGTAAACCCCTCGCTGGGGATCTACGGCGGTGCCGCCGGCCGGCCGGGTCGCACTGTGTGGGCCGCCCTGCTGTCTGCGCCTCCTGCGGGCCGGCCACAGCCCGCACACCTGCCCCCTGACCCTGCCCTTCACGGAGGCAGCGGGGCCCTGCGTCCCGGCGTGCGTGGTCTTGCCACACACGTGGGCACAACGTCTGTGACCACTGTTCCCGCAAAGATCTAAAACCCGTCACAGTCCCATTTCCTTTGTTTGGTATCTGAAGACTCTTCTCTCCTAACGAGGGGCTGTGGCTGGCGTGTTTACCGGGGCAGGACCGTGTCCGGGGCTCCATGGCTCCCGAGCTGGAGTCATGGTGGCACACGGCGGGCGCCTGTGACGAGGGATGGACAGATGCCCTTCCATGGCGCCGTGGTGCTCGGCCCACCGCGGACAGGTGTTGGGCTTCCACGTCCGCCTGGGTCCATGTGGACGGCGCAGCGGTCCTCCGTGTCTCGGGCCCATGCCCGGGAATCTGGGGCACGCGGGATCTCGGGGCGGGTCCCCTTCCCCTGAACTGGGTCTTGCCCACGGCACCCCCATGTGGCACCCCCATGTGACTCCGTGACTCGGAGCCCCACCCGCAGCACCCGCCGGCCTCCGGCCGCCCCTCCCTCCGCTCGCTCCCGACACACCCGCGTAGCCGTGTGTTTGCCGTCCCTGCGCGGGAAGCACATTTATTTGCAGCGTCTCAGGGGCCTCACCTCATTTCTCCCGACAGAAATTCCATGTCGTCTTTCCGTCCTGGCAGAGGACATGGCGACAGTCGGAAGAGTGTGTTTTATACCAACGAAGAGTGGGAGCTCCTAGACCCGAACCCCAAGGACCTAGAGGAGTCCATGGCACAGGAGGAGAGGAAGAAGCCGGGCCCGGAAGGAAACAAAGGTACGGACGTGTTTCCTGTCGCCCGTCCTTCTCTCCATGCGGGCACCTCCGCGGTCCCAGCTTTCCTGGAAGCAGGAGCCGCATCTCTGGGGGGATGAGCCCTGAGGGCCTGCGGGGTGAGGAGTCACCAGAAAGGACCACCCAGCCCGTGGCTCGCAAGGTTTCTCGGGAGGTGGGGCGTCTCGAAGCCGCAGTGCTCTTCACGGATATACGGGTTTTGGTTTTAAACCCTTTGCTTACAGAAGTCCGTAGCATACAAGATGGTAGAACAGAAAGGGTCATGGATTCCACGGGAGCCCTGCGCGGCCCCCACGGTTTTGAACTTAGGGCCTCTCTCTCCAAGCCCCCACGCCTCCCCCTCACCCTGGGCGGGGCGATTTTAACGTAATTCTAGACAGGAATCCGCTGCGTCTAAATTTAAAACCTTATGATGCTTCATTATTATGCTGAGAAACAGCAGCCGTAAATCCAGTCGTCAAGCCCGCCCTGGGTCCATGGCTGCGCGCTCATGTCCCCAGTCACGTGAGGCACTGACAAGGCCTGCAGCGGGTTTCCTTGCTGATTTGCAATGGCCTCATTGCGTCTGAGCCGCTCCCCGTCCCCATCCTCCGTTTGCCTCGGTACACGTGTGCCCAAGATGGTCTCTGTACTGAGGACGTCCCACGCTCTGGAGGGCAGGTCCCTCCTTGCTCCTCGGGTGCCCTGTATAAGGTCACAGGGCTGCCTCCTTGGACAAGGACACGCTGTGGTGGGTGTCTGGGGCCACGTATCCTCCAGCGTCTGGGGCCACGTGTCCTCCGGCACCGCAGTGGGAACCACGTCGCATGTGGCCCCTGCTGGTGTTGGAGAGGATCAGCGTTTGGGTGTCATCAGCCCGACCCTGCCTGTGCAGCCACTTCTGTGCCCGTCCGGGGATCCACGAGGCAATGTTGATGTTTTCATATAAAACAACAGTAATCTGGAAATTCGGCCTCGTGCTCGATTGTAGCGGAGCTGGAGGAGGAGGCAGGATCTTACGAAATCGTTACAGGAGTGCGAGTATTTCAAGGGAGTACGTCTCCTGTCCCCTGGAGGGTGGTCCTGGCCCACTGTGTCGGGGAGCTTGCCCGTGTTCGCAGGGTCGTGGTGTGGGGCCCAGTCCTGTGGGACCTGGTGTGAAGGTGGCCGGCCGGGGCGTGCTGTGCTTCCTGGCGAGGGCCCACGTCAGCGCCTCCTGAGGAGGGGGGCTTGGGTTCTGGGATTGACCTGCGAGCAGGAAGGAGTCAGGAAGGAAGGGTCTGCGAGGCTGAGCGGCTCGCGTGGGCTGGAAACTCCCCGGGCCAGACACGCGGCCACGTGGGGCTGACTCTGATCGCGCGGGCTCGAGGACCCTTCCTGTACCAGCCACGAGCGTCAGCCCCGAAGCGTGTCTGTGTTGCACGGTGCGGGGCACGAGCTGCGCCCCTTGTGTCCGTTCCTCTGTGTTCAAGTGCACAGAGTCCCTCCGGTCAGAAATGTGATGTCGGCGGGTTTCCACGGCGAGCGCACCCACGTAGGCAGCACGTTCTGAGACAGGATGGGGCCGGCCCTGGCCCCTCACGCTGTCCCCCATCCCCCCACTCCTCGCCCTGTGCCCCGCCTGAGCCCTCCTCCCCCAGCCGGCCCCTCCCCACCGGCCCTGCCAGTCATCCACCCCTCCCAGGGCAGCGCTGTCCCGACGTAGGAGCCGGGAGTCGTCTGTTTTCCAGCTTCGCAGAATCCCGACACGCGTCCCAGTGCGTGTTTCCTCCCCGCGGTTGGAACGTGAGTGGGATTTCGTTCGTGCTGATATGTACTTGGATCCGTCAGTATTTCATTTATTTTTTTTTAAAGATTTTATTTATTTATTTGACAGAGATCACAAGCAGGCAGAGAGGCAGGCAGAGAGGGGGGCGGAAGCAGACTCCCTGCTGAGCAGAGAGCCCGATGCGGGGCTCGATCCCAGGACCCCGAGACCATGACCTGAGCTGAAGGCAGAGGTTTTAACTTGCTGAGCCACCCAGGCGCCCCAGATCCGTCAGTCTTTTAAAGACGACTTTCTGAGGAAGAGAACGGAGTCAGCCTTTAAAACACACGTTCACGATGAAGAACACATTAGGGGGGTTGTTTTGCTTTCTTCCTGAGAACGGGTGAGCGAAGGGAGCCCAGAGGCCCCGTGTCTGTGAGTCCCGCCGGGAGCCTGCTGTCTGACGGCGGGGCCGGGACTCCGGGTTTCTGGGACGCTGCGGGGAACTCCGAGCCACCGTGCTCCTCCCCAGCCTGTGTCTCTGTCCCCTTCGGGAAACTGGTGATGAGACCTGAGCGTCTGGAGAAGAGCGGCTGTGTCACAGACGAGTCTCGAGTGAGGCATCCCGCGGCCCCGTCCTAAATCCCTCTTCGGGGCCAGGGCCCGACCCCGTTTGCACGCTCAGGCAGGCGTAGTCACAGCCAGGACACGTTCTTGGGGAAGGACCCCATGGCGAGTCTCCTGAGGAAGGACCCAGGGTGGGGGACGGTCTCAGGGTCTGGGCTCGGTTTTCGTCCAGAGCGAGTCGGGGCTCAGGGATGTCCCCACCTGTGGTCACTGTACACGGACGTGGGAGTTCCCGGAGGATGGCGGGCGGGAGGTTGATGCGTTTTCCTGGGTTTGCAGAAGGTCGGCTTGTCCTGTACGTAGAAAACAAGTCTTGTTTTTCTGTAGGAGTCGCCAGCTCAGGATTTCCCTTTGATTTTGGACGTATTCCCTACAAAGGAAAGCGTCCTTTGAAAGACATGATCGGATCGTACAGGAGCCGGCACGTCAGCGGCGAGCCGTCAGGAGACGGGGCGCAGGGCGCGGCCGGGGTCAGGCCGCCGGCCGGGGCGCAGCTGCAGGTCCAGAGCCAGCAGGAGGAGCTGGAGCGGCTGCGGAAGGACCTGTCCAGCCAGAAGGTAGCCGTCCTCCCTCCCCACGTGTGTCCCTGCCGCCGGCTGTGCCGTGGGGCTGCAGCCCAGGCCTCCGAGGGTCTTGGTCCCCAGATGGGCCTTCTCTTCTGAAGGTTTGATGTCGGTGCCCGTGCTCCGCGGGGTCACGTCTTCCGAGACACTTGGGTTTCTGGGGGCGTGGGCAGGGGGCCGTGTCTCCTGCTACGGGGCCCTCTCCCACCCGGCGCAGCGCCGGCTGGGTCCAGTAACAGGAGGGAGAAGCGTTCCCATGTGGTGTCCGTGTCCCTCTGAGACCGAGGACGCCTCGTCATTGGGCAGCTCAGAGCTGCTGGTCAAGCCCCCGGATGCACGTGTGCTGGGGGCCGTGGGGGGACGGTGTGCACGTCCGCACCTCCCGTTTCCTAGTATTGTTCTCTGCCCAGGGGCCAGCGTTTCCGAGCCCCCCGAGAGGAAGGGCACCATGCGCGTGCTCCTCGCTGCCGGGTCGCATGGTCACCGCGTCTGCTCCCTCCCCTCCGGCTCCAGGAGCTCGTGCGGCTGCTGCAGCAGACGGTCCGGTCCTCCCAGTACGACAAGTACTTCGCCAGCAGTCGGTTCTCTGAGGGGGTCCCGAAGGATGCGCTTGACCTTCTGCACCGCAAGGATGACCAGATCCTGGGCCTCAGCAGCCAGCTGGAGCGGCTCTCCCTGGAGAGAGAGAGTCTGCAGCAGGAGGCCCGGACGCTCAAGAGCAAGGTGGGCGAGCTCAGCGAGCAGCTGGGGATGCTGGTGGAGACCATCCAGGCCAAGGACGAGGTCATCATGAAGCTCTCGCGGAGGCTCAGCGAGGGCACGGATGGCACGGCCCCTGCTGCAGGGACACCCGGCTCCCCGGCCCCCGCCAGCAGGGAGCAGCTAGAGCTGGACAGGCTGAAAGTGAGTGGGGCGCGGGCTCGGCTGCGGGGCGGGTCAGACAGCATCCAGGGCTGCGGGCCTCCGCGGAGCCGTGATGCCTCTTGGGGCAGATGGAGCAGGACCTCCCGGCAGATGACGGGGCGTTCTCTAAGAAGCGTCGGTGGAAAGTGCGAGTCCGACCATGTTGTTGCCCGGGGTGCTCCTGGATCTTTCCCTCCTTTGCTGTCACAGCCGAGACTCTCCCTTTCTGCTCTGTACCCCTAGAGTTTCATTACCCCACGTAGCCCTGGGGGCCTTCAGCCCCCCCACACAAGCGCCTCGGCCAGCACCACACATGGCCTGCCTCAGCCCTGGGGGTGTGGGAGCCGAGGGGCCGTTGTTCCCAACAGCTGGTGTGGGGTTGGCTCCCAGGCAGGCCTGCTCAAGTCAGGGTCCCTGCACCTAGGCTGGGAGGGTCCTGGCCCTGAGGGCGGGGGGCCAGCCTGGGTGGGAGGCTGCTTCTTGAACTGTGGCTGTCCGGGTCGGAGCTCAGGTGGGGAAAGGCCGTGCCCCCGGCCATCAGGCCGCAGAGAGGCACTGAGCATGGCCCGGCTCAGCCAAGTAGGGCTGTAGCCCCAGTCCCCACCCAGCCCTAACGTGCTGCTCGCCTGGGTACCCTCTTGCTGGGAATACCGTGCACCGGGGGCGTCTGGCCCCCGAGGGCAGGTTCTCTTTGAAGGCGAAGACTCGCACGTTGAGGTCATCAGTGAGCACCTGCCACGTGCCCGGCAGTAGCTCGCCGGCTTGTCGGCACAGAGCTGAGTGGTAGACGTGCAGGGGTCTCTCCGAGAATTCTAGAAGAGAAGTGAACCTGGGCTGATGGCAGTGTCGTGGGGACAAGCACGTGGCCTCCCAGAGTGGCCACGGCTCAGTGACATGCGTGAGGCTGGAAGGTCAGCTGCAGAGCTCCAGCCCCATCCCTCTGTGGCTGGACCACACACGCCGCCGTGGTCGGTGTGGCGGGAACAGCGCGGCTCTGCCCGCGTTCCAGGAGCGAACACACCCCGCCCGGCCGGCACCGCATCGGGCCGCGTGGGCCTGCTGGGCGGGGACGCGTGGGAGCGAGCGGCTTGTCTCTGGTGCATGCAGCACCCCGTGGACGCGGCAGACAGACTTGATCGGGAGCCGGCGTCCCCCTTATTCACGCTGTAGGTTCTGTGGCGAGACGAGCGGCGTGGTTTTGACGCACATGGTGATTTTATGACTTTTCCTCCAGTGTTTCTCCACGGTTTTTAAGACCCCACCGTGGTGAGGTGACTTGGGACAGAGCCCAGGGCAGGGGCGGCGTGGGGCCCCGGGCTCCCGGTGGGCCGGCCGGCTGCCCCGAGCTCTCTGCCGCCGCCCGCTTCCACCGCTGGCCCCGCGGCGGCTCCGCGGGAATTGAAACAGGTCTGGGGCGGGGGACGCAAGTGGGGCTCCGCACGTGTGTGCTTGCTGCCCCCGCTTCTCACGGCTGCACGGTTTCCATACTGACTTCTTGCCTCGACCCTGAATTCGGAAACTTCCGCGGGCGGACACCGCCTGTGTCTGGGGGAGCACTCGTCCGTCACGGCCACGACCCACTTCTCCGACTGCCTGTTCGGAATCTGCCGACGCGTCTCGTTGGCTCTGGATCGCGGTCACTTTCTGTTTCTGGGGTATTTTGAGGAAGGAACGCACGTGGGTCGTAGGAATTGACCAGCCTAAGTACTGGACTGCTTCTGTACCTCCTTCAGGCTTTTCTGTTTCTTCTCACTTGGCGTGGGTGCCCCATGGCTTCGTCGGGCACAGTCGGGGCTGCGGTCTGCGTCCCCATCCCCCCGCCTGTGCGGCCAGGCTTCCCGTGACCTGCCGCTTGGCCGGCCGCTGGCCTCGTCTGGACTCTCACGGGCGTTGGTTCAGCCGCGCGCCAGGGGCTGTGCTGGGAGTGCGCGGCCCGTCCCGGGGCGCCCGCAACAGTCAGAAAGTACAGAACAGACAAGCCACACTTGTAGAGAGCACGGGAGGAGCTCAGAGCCACTCAGCTTTGCTGCGTATGGACCCCGCCTGGGTGTCGGGTCCCCTCCTGCCCTGTGAACCAGGCCTCCCCTCACGGGGTCTCTTGGGGTCCTATGGGGTCCTGTGGGGTCCGGCGGGGTCCTGCGGGGACCAGAGGCCTGGCAGTCATAGAGCTTCACTTGTCATTGGCGTTGGCGTAGGGTGAGTCCTCACGATGAAGTCACACAGGACGTGACCGGGAGGCCCGCGTACTCGGCCTTCTCGCCGTCCTCACCTGCTCGCGTCTCTCCTCCTCCTGCGTCGGCCTGCTTTGCTGTGTGTGTCGCCTGTGGCGGCTGGAGAGCTTCCGTAGCAGGAGAGGGGAGGATGGACCCTGGGGAGGGGCCCAGGCCTCGGGTGGGGCTGGCCTTCAGCATCTCGGGGGCCTGTGGGGGCGTGCGGTCCTGCTGACACAGGAGGCGTGGGCCTGTCAGGTGCGGCCCGGAGCCCTGTGGCCCGGCTCTCAGCGGAGACAGGAGACAGCGGCCCGAGGGCTATCGCTCACGGAGCTGCCAGGAGTCTCACGTGGACCCTACAAGCGTCAGGGACCCAGGGGGCCGTCGGAACATTACTGTTCCTCCGTACGTCGTAGGGTGGTTATGGCCCCACCCCCACGGTGGCGTCCAGCCCGGAGCCGGGACACGACTCAAGGAGCAGGCATGACCTCCGTCCCGTGAGGGGCGGACACTCCCGGCCGGTCCAGGAGTAGCCCTGCGACCCGGGGGCCAGCGCAGCCCCGGGAGCCTGCAGAGCTGGGGGTCGGCACGGGGACAGACGACTGAGCTTGGCGGAGCACGTTCCCCCCAGACGCTTCCTCTCCTCGCCGGTGGTCCTGGGCGGCCGCCGCGCGTGTCACCGCGCTAGGGAGAACCTGTCACCGACCTGCGAGGCTGTCTAAGCCAACGGCTGGTGCGGCAGACGGCAACCGCTGGTGACTTGTAGGCGAAGGCTGTGTCCGGTCCCTCGCACTTCGCCGGCGGCGTTTCCAGAGCTGGAAATGTTTGCGCGTAAGCGCGGGAGGAACGTGCTCCCAGCGTGTCGTCCGCTGCGGGGGGCGGGCGTGATTCCGTATCGCGCGTGGCCTTTCCTCTGTCCCGAGTGACAGTGAGAACCCACAGAAAATACGTTCCCCGAGTTAGAGGAAATGGTCTCGAGGCCTGGCTTCGTGACACGTCAGGGCGTGTGAGGAGGTGGCGTTCACAGCCTGAGGACGTGATCCTACTTGTTCCTTCGTTGTCCCAAGGGTGGCCGCAGAGGCCACCAGGACGTGCCCGGCGGTCGTCTTGCGTCTGCGGTGGGGCCCTCGGGGGACACGGCGGTACGTTAACCGTATGGGAGAGAGCGGGCTGGCCTGACGCGGATCTCTGCCCACAGGATAACCTGCAGGGCTACAAAACCCAGAACAAGTTCCTCAACAAGGAAATCCTGGAGCTCTCGGCGCTGCGGAGAAATGCGGAGAGGAGGGAGCGGGATCTGATGGCCAAGGTGGGTCGGGCCGCAGTGTCTCCTGGTGGCTGGGGACGCGGAAGCCTCTAGAAGCTCACCCTTAACCAGTCCTGCTCCTGTGCTGGGGCGCAAGGACCCAAAATGCAGGCTGTAGGGTGCTGCGTACCGAGAGGCGCCCTGATGTGGGTTGACGGAAAGCCGTTCGCTCCGACTCCCAGGTTCCCCGAACCGAGGGGGTTCGGACTGTGACTTCGTCCGTTGAGTCGTGCGGCCTGGTTTCCCGTCCGTAAACGGGGACGCTGGGAACCCGTCAGCGTGCGTCTGTTGGCGCTGTGGCCGGGAGGGCAGTGCCTGCGCAGCAGCCGGCACGCGGTGGCCCTCAGGGGCCCTTGTGGCCCCTGCTCTGCACTCCGTGGGTCGCGTCTGCCCAGACCTGCGTCCACGTGGTCCTGCGGTGTGTCTGATGACGCGGCAGACAGGCCGGTCGGGGGCACAGCGTCCCGGGAGAGGTCGGTGCCGCACGGGCCCTTCTCCCGGCCACCTGCCATGTGACACTCGGCAGGACTGTAGGGACCGCCATGTGGTGTCGGTTCCTGCCGCTCCCTTTGCCATGCAGGACTGACGCCATGTTGGCATCTGGGGTCTCGCTGGCCGTGCGTCCTCTGGGCCAGCGCCCTGGGAGGAGGGGGCCCGGGGTGGCCCGAGGTGACAGGACTCTCCTGGCCTCCGTGCGGTCCCCACTCACCGCCCCATGGCTGGGGCTCACCGCCCGCCGGCTGCGTGCGGCCCCGGGGGGCCCCTCCTGCGTCCTGGTCCTGGTCGGGGCGTCGGTGACCCCCGTTCTCTGTAGTATTCCAGCCTGGAAGCCAAGCTGTGTCAGATGGAGAGCAAGTACCTGATCCTGCTGCAGGAGGTGAGGACGCCCGTGTGCTCCGAGGAGCAGGGCCCGGCGCGCGGCGTCATCGCGCAGCTGCTGGAGGACGCCCTGCAGCCCGACGGCCCGGAGCAGCCCGGGCAGGCGCTCGTGAAGCCTCGTCTCGTCAGGTGGGGGCGCCGGCGGCTGCAGGGGGGCGAGCACTGTCCGGGGCAGACCGCGCGTGTGTGTTCCGCTGCACCCTCGCGCCCGGCACCGTCCGCCCCCAGAGCGGGTGATCTCGCGTTCTTGCCGTAGCCGCTGTGCGGTGGGGCCGGGCTCAGGCCCCCTCTCCTGAGCACATCGGTGTCCGCGGTTCCACATGGCTCTGGTCCCGCTGCGTGCCCGTCCCCACAGGAGTGGGGGCCCCGTCCTGAGACGCAGCTGCTCCCATACATGGCTGGAGAGCTGAGGGGTCCCCGCCTGGGGAGAGGGCTTGGCCAGCCTGGCACGGTGGCTCTGCCCCCACCGAGGCTCCCCCCCTAGGGGGAGCCTCGCTCCTCCGAGACCTGCTGCAATCTGGCTCGCAGCCCTGGGGCCTCACTCCTGCTGCACAGCACTCCCTGTGCCCACGTGCCCTGCGCTGCCCCGGGGGGAGGGGCAGTGGGAGGGGGAAGGTCCCCCCACCAGCACAGGTTCTCACTGGTGAGGGGGTGTTTTCATCCTCGCACCTTGTCCGACGTTGCCCCCGAGTGGCCGTGGCAGGAACAGAACGCCAGCCTGGGCAGTCGGCTTCCACGCTCGCCCTTGCAGGGTCCACAGGGCTCAGGGCGCCTGTGTCCCCCCTCGTGCACTTATGGGCTCCTACTGTTTGTCGCGTTGCTGTATCTCTAGCTCATCATTACAGAAGCTTCCAGACCCACAGAGTCGAGTCCCGGGACCCCCGCCTCCCCCGCCCCCTCTGGAATTCCCTTCCGTCTGGTAGTGCCCCAACCTCCCCCCACCGCTCCAGGGTTTTTCCTGGGGTGCCGTTCGGCACATCCAGGCCTGCTCCCATGACGGGCTTCTGCGTGTGTCTCTAGCTTCTTGCTGACCATGTCCTGATACACAAATCCCACCGTACCAGGTGGTCCGGGGGACCCGCGCAGCCTCCGAGCCGTGTTTCACGGGCCTCGTGCCCTTTTGCTGTGGGAGACACAGGTGGAGCCCAAACCCTGGTGTCGCTCCTGCTTCCCTCGTGGCGGACACGTGGGGTCCTTCCACGTTCCCTCGCGACAGATGGGAGGCGGCCAGCGTCGGGGTTTGTGTTTCCAGCGCCCGTGTGCGGGCTCTAGGGTGCAGACAAGCAGCGGGATCCCGACCTGCAGGGAACACATCTATTCAGCTCTGCCAGGTTCGCACGGGCCACGCTGGCGGCGGCAGGCGCAAGAGGCCCTGTGTCTGTCTTCTGTGGCTTCCTGCAGATTGTCTCAGACGTGGCGGCTTGCACACCACCCGTGTGCCGGCTCAGCTAGTGTGGGCCGTCCGTCTGGTGGGCCTCCCCGGATGTTGATGGCATCACAGGCGCTGTTCCTCCCCGGGGCCTACGGGGCTCAGTGCATGTCCTCACGCGCTTGCGCCGTCCCTGGGCTCATAGACCGAGGACTCTGTTCCCACGGTGGCTATTGGGCACGGCCTTTCCCGCTTCTGGAGGCCACAGGCATCGCTGGGCTCCGGCCCCCTTCTCCCCTCCTCTGCCGGCAGCCGTGGGCTGCACGCCCCAGTCCTGCCCTGCTTGCCCGCTGGGAAGGGTTCCTGCATGTACGCTGGCCCGGGGTAGCCCAGGGGGGCCACCCTGCCCTCAGCCCTGTTCAGTGTCGCCGTGCTCCTCAGCCAGGGCATGGCCGGCCGCAGGTGTGAGGAGCTGTGGTTCCGCCTCCCACGCCTACGCTGTCTTCATCCCTAATATCTACGCACGTGCCTCGCCTTTCTCCTTCTGAAATGATGTTTTCCAAGCACAGAAGCTAACGTGGATGTGCAGGACATGGAAACACATGTCCACGTGGCCAGGCTAGTGGGCACGTTTTTTTTCTTCCGTGCTGTCACATGAAGGTCTTTAAACCATCTGGAAGGGATTTTTGTCCTAGTACAAAGAGATCTAATTTCACGTCTTCCACAGAGCCAGCCGCGCGTCCTGCCCTTGCCGTCAGGAGCTTCTTCCTTGCTTGCTGAGTTCCGGTGGCTGCTCCCAGACCCAAGGGCCACGTGCACATGGGCCAGTGTCTTTCTCTTTGGTGTTTTCGTCAGAATCCCGTCACTTAGTTTTCCCTTCTGTATGTCTCAACAGTGAGTACGACATCTATGGGTTTAGGACCGTCCCAGAGGACGACGAGGAGGAGAGGCTGGTGGCCAAGGTCCGAGCGCTGGACCTGAAGACCTTGCACCTCACGGAGAACCAGGAGGTGTCCACCGGGGTCAAGTGGGAGAACTACCTGGCGAGCACGGTGAACAGGGACATGGCGTGCTCCCCGGAGCTGAAGAGCCTCATCCGGGCTGGCATCCCGCACGAGCACCGCTCCAAGGTATGGAAGTGGTGTGTGGACCTGCACGCCAGGAAGTTCAAGGACAGCACCGAGCCCGGGTACTTCCAGACGCTGCTGCGGAAGGCGCTGGAGAAACAGAACCCGGCCTCCAAGCAGATCGAGCTGGACCTGCTGCGGACCCTGCCCAACAACAAGCATTACTCCTGCCCCACATCGGAGGGCATCCAGAAGCTGCGCAACGTGCTGCTCGCCTTCTCCTGGCGGAACCCCGATATCGGCTACTGCCAGGGTCTGAACAGGTGCGCTCGGCCCCGCCGTCCCCTCCCCTCCCCTGCAGGGTCTGAGCAGGTGCGCTCGGCCCCGCCGTCCCCTCCCCTCCCCTGCAGGGTCTGAGCAGGTGCGCTCGGCCCGGTCGTCCCCTCCCTTCCCCTGCACGGTCTGAACAGGTGCGCTCCTCCCAGCTGTCCCCTCCCCTCCTGGCTAGCTGAGGAAGGTCCGCCTCGTAAAGCAGGTTTGCCGTCAGCTAGGCTTAATGATGCGGCATCCCCAGTTCTGGAGTAATCGAGAGGAATAAACGTACTTTCGGAAAGTGTCAGGATCACCAAATGTGGGGTGCCTGGCCAGCTGTCGGTGGAGCCTGTGACTCCTGACCTTGGGGTCTTGAGTCCGAGCCTCACTTGGGTGTGGAGACTACGACAAGAAGGAGGAAAGAAAGAAGGAAACGGCTCCCTAGCCCCGGAACACTGCCTCGACGTTGTTTCCTGGGGCTGGAGGAGCTGTGGCCGTGAGAACCCGGGGCACCGGGGTCCAGCGGGCCGCGCGGCCTGGGCAACAGGGGCTGGCGCTCACCGTGCCGTCGTGTGCTTGCAGGTTGGTGGCAGTGGCCCTTCTGTATCTGGAGCAGGAAGACGCTTTCTGGTGTCTCGTCACCATAGTGGAGGTGTTCATGCCGCGAGACTATTACACGAAGACGTTGCTGGGGTCCCAGGTACGCGCCTCGGTCAGCAGCAGGGAGCACAGGCTGAGATGGGGCCGACCTGAGCCCTGGTGCGGGGTTCCTGCTCACGGCTTCAGCCCCAACCCCTGCGCCGGGTGCACAAGGCAGGGCGCTGCAGACCGTGGGCCGGGCTGGTGTTAGCTGGTGGGGCGGGCGGGCCATTGCACGCCATGAAAGCGGACCGACCCCGCAGCCCCGCTGTTCGCAGTGGCTGCTCCGCTGTCCCCCAGGCTCCACTATCCCCCTGGGCTCCCCTGTCCCCACGGCTCTGCTATCCCCCGGGCTCCAATGTCCCCACAGCTCTGCTGTCCTCCTGAGCTCTGCTGTCCCCATGGC
>RCUC01170900.1:0-30231 GCA_003697995.1 Taxidea taxus jeffersonii | reverse complement strand
GGGGTGCGGCGAGCTGGGTTGGGGATGCCGTGGGCAGGGGTGCGGCGAGCTGGGTTGGGATGCCGTGGGCAGGGGTGCGGCGAGCTGGGTTGGGATGCCGTGGGCAGGGGTGCGGCGAGCTGGGTTGGTGCTGGTGCCGAGGCTGGGATCTGAGCAGATTACAGAAGGTGGGGAGTGGCACAGGCAGGAGAGAGAAGTCGTCTGCCAGGTGTGGTCTCCACCTCGACTCCGGGGTTTCTCAAAGGGAGGTGACAGGAGAGGCAGGTCAGAAGGGAGACGCGTGAGCTTTCTGGGGAGGTACAGGGCCCCCACCCTGGTCCCTCATTACTCCGTCTTTTATTTGTCTGTGGTCCAGGTCCCCGGTGTGTGGGAGCCCCTGTCCTCTGCTGGTCGCAAGGCTTATGCCCGGGTGGAACCAGCCAGGCCGGATGCGTGGACCGGCCCGCTGGAGGCCCAGGGAGCCCCTCCTTTTTAGTGCTTGAGGACGCACCGCACACTGCCCTCACTTAGATTTCTCTTCTGCCTCTGACCGCAGCTCTGACCGCTGCCTCGCGATCTGCGTGAAAACTCACTCTGATGAAGGGGAAAGAAACATTTTCCTGTCCAGCCCGTGCTGTCCTCCAGCTCCCAGAGAGACCCCTCTTCTGCCGTGTTCTGTGCCACCTGTGGGAGTGGCCTTCTCCTGTGGCTTTTCCCCTTGTGTGGACGACCCGGCGTCCTGGCTGCGTCAAAGCAGCGGCGAGGAGTGGGAGCCCTGCTGTCAGGACGCATCCGAGTTGCCGGGTTTGAAAATGTTGGATAAGAGCAGAGAACATCTGAAGGCCGGAAGCCTGCAGTGCAGCCTCTCGCGACCGGAGCTGGGGGATCCGGTGGCTGCCGGCCGGGCTCCAGGGAAACCCTGCGGTGACCTAGTTTACGGCCCCCTCCAGGCGGCTCCCGAATGCTGATGCGCGGACGCTGCGGGGGGACAGGCCCGCCGCTGTTTTTAATTAAGGAAATCTCACACAGTCGTTTAAAAACCGGAGACGAGGCAAAATGACAGTCGTACCAAAACTGGGAAATTGTTTTTTTTCACATGGAACAATTACTTTCAGAGACGGTGTTCCGCCAGCTCCGTCCCGGGCCTCCCGTCCCTTGTCTCCAGCTGGCCCCTGTGACGCGTGCTCTTCGAAGCATTAATGGTGTGTGTCGGGGGAGAGAGTCCCAGGGCCTGGGGTTCTGGGGGCAGGAGGTACTTTCCAGGAAGGTTGGGAGCCCACGCCCAACAGGGCCGCTGCTCACCGTGCCCCCGGCCACGCGGGAGGAGAGGCTGGCCCGGCTGCAGACGGGAGCCCGGGCGCCGCGACCGCGTCCTGGCCCGGAAGTGGGTCTTCGCTGCGAGCTCTGCGAAGAGCAGCCCTCGGCCTCCTGAGCTCAGGTGCTGCCGGTTCCCGGGGGAACGGGGTGCCCCTTGTGGGCCACCGCCTGGTGCAGTCCCCGCTGGTGGCCGCCCACCCTGGCGGGTACGGTCACGGCACCTGCCGTGCAGAGTTTGTTTCCCGAGGGCCAGGGGGCTGGATGTGGTTCGCAGTGTTTGATCTCGTTTGTGTGTGTTGGAACTCTTCCCAGGTGAGATCTCGGGGGCTCCCGTCTGAAGCAGGGAAGGCGGCTGCGGTGGTTGGCGGCACAGGCGGGGTCCCCTCTCCACTCCCTCGGAGCTCCCTGCGGCGCCTTCCAGAACCCCAGGCTCCGGGTGCCAGGGGCTCCCTGCCGCTGCGGGACCTTCTGTTTTCTCGTGTGTCCTTCCTAGACGTGTTCTTGTTGGCCGTGCGCTGAGCGGGCCGTGCTCACCGACGGTGGTGACTCGAGCCGAGAATCGGGGAACCGTGCTGGTGCGTGACTACCGGCCCCCGTCACTGGGTCTTACAACCCACTGCCCGACCCCGGTCTTCTGCCTCCCAGCGCCCCTCCTGCTCGTCCCTCTCAGGAGCCCGCTCTGGGGCTGCAGCCGAGTTCTCCCGACGGATACACGGCCCTCACTTCCTCCCGCCCCCTGCTTTCCCCGCGGGTTCTCAGAGCCCTTCCCACGCTGCCCGGTCGCTTAGTGACGCGCCTGTGTGGCGGGCGCCTGTGGTTGGGGTCGGTCTCCCCGCCAGCGCCCAGGGCCCTCCGCGGACACCCTCCTGAGCCGCTCAGATCCGGCTCCTCCGGCGAGAAGCCGGTCTTCCTCGGTGTCCGTGCTCAGGCCGCTCCTGGTTTTGCCTTCGAGCGAGCAAGGGTCGCTGCTGCCAGAGTAGCGGCTCTTTGTGACAGGGACGGGGAGCGCAGGCGTCCTCCGTCTGCAAACATCCCCTGTCCTCCAGGATACCACTGCCGAGAATGCAAAGTATTTGCAGTTGGGGGCGTTTTTCAAAACATTAAAAGGGGTTCTACTATGGAGAGTTTTATGCAAAGAGAACCTGTAACATTGCCCCACATTTCCTGGGTGGTTCCCAGAATTCCGGCTTCGTGGGCCCTTCTGGTTTCCCTGGACAGCCCTACCTACTTTCTGGTTTTTTGAAGCAAATCCTACACACCAACCGTTTCAACCTTCGGTATTTCAAAAGCTTATGTTTTAAAGCTCTTCTGAGATTCGATCGCCCCTTAGTGCCCGTGTTCCCGTGACCTTTCTGAACCACTGCTCTGGGACGTGCCAGCTTCCTCCGTCGCCACTGCCGTGTTAGCAAGTGTGTGCAGAGCACCCCCCTCCGCCCGTTTTCTTAGAGGCAGTGTCCGTGGTCTGTCTGATGGGCACCTTGCGTTTCTGCGTGACGGCTGATCCCAGGAGTCGGCCCTCATGGGCGCAGGCGAGTGGACCTCGGGCGGTTTCCTGCCGCTGTGCTCGTCTGTGAGACCACGCAGGGGACCCTGGTCGCTCCCGGCCCCGTCACAGACATGGAAGGGCCTTTGGTGACCGACGCCACCACGGTTTCTGTCCCGTGGCCGGTCGTGCACGGTCCGTGTCTCACGTGGGACGGAGTTCCGCGTGGGAGGGTGGAGGACTGACGTCTGTTTGCCTGTCTTTCAGATCTAACTTTCCCACATCCGGATGCTTCTGCTGAGAAAGCCAGACACGTCCTCGCTGTGGAAGCCAGCCCCGGAGAGCTGGGAGGGGAAGCAGCAGCTCAGCAGCCGGCCCCCGGGCACCCAAATTCCATTAACTTCTCTTTCAAGCAGTGGGGCACTGAGCTCAAGTGAGTTTTTGGAAAGCGACGCATGGAACCGGGCGTGGTTGTGTCTGGTAACGTCCTGATTTTGCACGTAGATTGTGAGAGCGCCGTGCACCTGCCGCTGGCCCGGTCCCCTGGGGCACGGGCCGTTTCCTCCGCGTGTGCAGAGGGTGTGCTGCACGGCTCACCCTGTGCCAGACGTGCTCACGGTCGACAGGCTGCGGAAACGGAAACCGGCCCGGAAGAGTCCTTGTCCAAGGTCATGAGGCCGCCAGGCTGCCTAGTCGGCGCGTCTTCCCCGGGGGCCAGCCCCCTTCCCCGGCCCCGGGGCTGCTCCGGCCGCTGCTGCAGACATCTGCCCTCGGCGGGTGTGCGGGCAGGGGCTGGTGTGTGTGTGTGTGTGTGTGTGTGTGTGTAAGAATACTTTGTTGAGATAGAACTCACGTTTGCCCATTTAAAATGGGGTTTGGGGACGCCTGGGTGGCTCAGTTGGTTGGGCGGCTGCCTTCGGCTCGGGTCATGATCTCAGCGTCCCGGGATCGAGTCCCGCATCGGGCTCCTTGCTCGGCAGGGAGCCTGCTTCTCCCTCTGCCTCTGCCTGCCTCTGCCTGCCTGTGCTCGCTCCTGCGCTCTCTCTCTGACAAATAAATAAATAAATAAAATATTTAAAAACGGGGTTTGGTGGTTTTCAGTACTCGTGGCAGAATGGCCATCACTGCCAGCAATTTTAAGACACTTTCATCCCCACCTGACCCCAACAGAAACCCTCGTACCCGCTAGCAACCCCTTTCTGCTTCCCAGCCGCCTCGGTGACCACTGATGGCCTCTATCTCCGCGGGTCTGCCCGTCCTGTGTACCCCTCGCAGACAGGGGCCCAGCTCCATCGCCCAACCCTGTGTTCATGGGCCCCGACCCCGCACTGGCGGCTGCATGCGCCCCGGAGCCGGTAGGGCGGAGGAAGGCTCTGTTCTGTGCTCAGAGCACACTGTGTGTGTCCGTCCTGCCGTGGGTGGGCGTGCGGTGGCTTCCACGTCATGGCTTTCGGGAATGGCGTGGCTGCAGATGCTGGGACGTGGTCTGTAGGGACGTGTTTCCATTTCTCCTGGGTCCGTGCTCGGGGGGGCCTGCTGGGCTGGGCGGTAAGTCTGTGCGACCTTCCAGGGACCTGCCTGCCGTTGTGGAGGCTGCGCGTGCGTCGTCCCCACCTGCGTGGCTGGAGGTTAAGGGCCCCCTGCCCCTCCCTGGGGCTGGCGGTCCCCCGTCTTCCTGGCTCTCGCCGTCCACACTGGGAGCGCGGTTGGGATTCGCGTTCCCCAGTGACGCACGATACGGAGCGACTTCCGTGTGCGGATGGCCGTAGATCTTTGGGGAGACCCCCTTAGATCCTCGTCTGCCTTTTAACATCTTGACGGTGTTCACATGCTGGCATGCGTGGGACCAGCTTTTTATTTTTTAATTTTATTCTTTAAGGGGGGGCCAGCGGGGAGCGGCCAAGAGAGGGAGAATCAAGCAGACTCCATGCCCCGTGCAGAGCCTCACCGGGCTCGATCCCACGACCCCGAGATCACGACCTGAGCCAAAGTCGCGTCAGGTGCTTAACTGGCCGAGCCACCCAGGCGCCCCCAAACTATCTTTTTTCCCAATACTCCCTTTTTTAGAGCAGTTTCAGGGTGACGGAGAGTTTTCACACAGCCCCCTCCCCACACGTGTGTGCCCGCGCCCGCGGTCACCGGAGTCGTACGTTTTACCGAGGACGAGCCTGCTGACACGTCCTGCTGGCCCACAGTCCGTCGCGCACGTCAGGGTCGCGCGTGCTGTCCCGCGCCCCGTGGACCCGGACGCGGGTGTGCCGACGTGTGTCTGTCACAGTATCACGCGGAGGATCTTCTCGGCCCCAAAACTCCTCCACGCCCTGCTTCCTCGTCTCCCTCCCAGCCCAGGCCCGCCGCTGCCCGTCGCCCGTTGGTTCGTGGTCTCCATAGATTTGCTTTTTCCAGAAGGTCGGTTTTGTTGGAACCCTAGAACGCTGGCCTTTTCGCTTCGGTTTCTTTGACTTGGTGATGCGCGTTCGAGGCTCCTCCCCGCTCGGCGCGAGAGCTCGTCTGCCGAGCGTGCGGACCGGCGTCCGGCGTCCGGCGTCTAGATGCGGGGCCGGTAGTCCGCTCGCTCTCCGGACGGCGTCTTCGGTGCTCCCGAGCCTGGCAGTTACAGACGGGGCCGCCGGGGACGCCCGCGTGCGGGTTTTCGTGTGGCAGAAGTTCTCAACTCCCCGGGTAGAGGCCAAGGAGCAAGGCTGCCGGGCGGCACGTGAGCGCGTGTGCCCTGCAGAAGCCGCCCGCCGCCTGGCAGACTGCCGCGGGGTTCCCGTCCGTGGGGGAGGGTGGCGGCGCCCCGCTCGTGGCTCCTGGGGTCCCGGGTTCTGGCCGTTCTGCGAGGCGTGTGGCGGGGGTCACTGATGTCTTCGGCCGCGTGTCCCTGAGGGCCTGCGACCCGGAGCACCTTTCTCTTCCTGGCATCCTGCGTCTTCTCTGGTGGGTGCCCGTTGAGGTCTTTGGACCACTTTTTTTTCTTTTCAATTTCTTTAAGTTCAATGAACTTGCTTATAAGTTAAATTAATTTGCCTACATATTCAAATCGTTTACAGTTCCTTGAGTTTCCGAGGGGGCGGTCCGTGACTCATCGCCCCACGGAACACCAGTCTTCGGCCGCGTGGTGACTGGGTGTGGGTCTTGCTGAGCTGCAAGAGCTCTTCGTGTATTTTGGATGATGGTCCTTGTCAGGTGTGCCTTTGGCAAATATTTTCTCCCCGTGTGCGGCTTGTCATCCAGTTCTCTCGGTGCTGTCTTTCGTGAAGTCCTGCTGATCGTTATTTCTTCCGTTAACTGTGTCTTTAGTGTCGGATCTAAAAAGGCATCACGACACTCAAGGCCGTCTAGGTCTTCTCCTGTGTTATCTTCTGGAGTTTCACAGTTTTGCGTTTTACTTCTCAGTCTGTGACGCCTTTGAGGGGGTTGTTGGGAAGAGTGTAAGGTCTGGGTCTAGACTCCGACGTGGCCTGTGCAGGTCCAGCTGTTCTAGCGACATCTGCGCAAGAGGCTGCCTTTGCCGCTTTGTGAGGGACCAGTGGCCTGTGCTGACCGGGCTGTTCCGGAGCTTTCCCTCCCGCCCCCGGCGCGTGCTCGTTCTCTCTCTGCGGTCACCCTGTCTCGATGACTGTAGGTTCATACTCAGCCCTGAGGTCCGCGGCGTCGCCCTCCGGCTTTGCTCTTCTCCGCCGACATCGTGGTGGCTGTCCGGGGTCCCTTGCGCCCCCGTGGTTTGGTGGCATCCGCAGGACACCCGGCGGGGATCTCGCCTGGGATGGCGTTGAGTCTGGGATCCGTTTTGGAAGAACCGATACCTTGACGATATCAAGTCTTCCTGCCCACGAACATGGAGTCTCTGCTCATTACTTTGCTCTTCTTTGACTTCCGTCGTCATTTCGTGGCATTCCTCACGTGGATCTCTCTCACACACACACACACACACACACACACACACTCCCGAGTGTTCCGCTGAGGCGTGCTCAGTTGATCCGTTTTTAATTTCAAATTCCACCTGTTTGCCGTTGGTCCGTAGGAGAACGGAGGCTTTGTGTATGAACGGTGTATCCTGCCACGTTGCTGTAATTGCTTATTAATTCAGGAGCGTTTGTTTATTCTTTCAGAGTTTTTATATAGATGGTCATGTCATCTTAAACAAAGGCAGTTGTGTCTTTCTTCCCTATTTGTATACCTTAAATTTCTTTTCCTTGCCTTGTTACGTGAGCAAGGGTTTCCGGCACAGTGTTGGAGAGGAGCGGTTAGACGAGACGTCCCTGCGCCGGACCTCGTCTTCGTGGGACAGCTTTGAGTTTCTCACCATTAACTAGGATGTTGGCTGTAGGGTTTTTGTAGATGGTCCTTATCAAGTTGGCAAAGTCCCTCTATTCCTAGTTTAATGGGAGTTTCTGTCACGAGCGGGAACTGCGTTTCGTTACGTGCTTCTTCTGCATCTATTGGTATGAACCTGTTACCTGATTTGTTTTCAGTCCTTAGTTACATTAATGAGTTTTCAAATGTTGAGCGAGTCTTGCATGGCCGGGATGAGCCCCACCCGGGTGTGGGTGTCTTTCTTTTGTAGGTTGTTGGAGTTGATTTGTTCGTGTTTCCTTGAGGATCTTTGCATCTGTGTTCATGACAGGCATTGGCCTGTGATTTTCTTTTATTTTTTGTGATTTTGGTGTCCAGGGCATCCTGGCCTCGCAGAGTGAGTTAGGAAGTATCCTCTCTGCTTCCGTCTTCCGGCAGGGAGTGCACAGCACGGGCGTAACTGCTTCCTTAAACGGTAGGTAGGACTCACCCTCGGGCCCACCGGGGCCTGGTGTCTCCCGTTGGAAGGTTATTACTGAGTCCGTATTTGTAACAGACACAGGACCACTCAGATCGCTTTTCCCTTGTGTGAAATGTGGCAGATTGTGTCTTTCAAAAAACCAGTCCCGTTTCATCTAAGTTATCACATTTGTGTTACAGAATTTCTGTTTCTATGTCTCTGTGGGATCTGTAACAAAGTCCCCCGTGTTATACCTGAGCTTGGTACTTCGTATTTTCTCTCTCTTTTTTCTTAGCCTGTTGAACTGGTGGATGTTTTCAAAGGACTAGCTTTCGTTTCACTGATTTTTTTTTTAAATTTCATGTTGACAATTCCATTGGCTTCTGCTCTAATTATTATTTCTTTTCTTCCTTATTTTTGGATTTGATTTGTCCTTTTAAAAAAAAAGTTTCTTGGGGCACCTGGGTGGCTCAGTGGGTTAAAGCCTCTGCCTTCGGCTCAGGTCATGATCGCAGGGTCCTGGGATCGAGCCCCGCATCGGGCTCTCTGCTTCCTCCTCTCTGCCTGCCTCTCTGCCTACTTGTGATCTCTCTCTCTGTCAAATAAATAAATAAAATCTTTAAAAAAATAAATAAAAAATTAAAAAAGTTTCTTGAGGTGGAAACATAGATTATTGATTTTAGGGACACCTGGGTGGCTCAGTCGTTAAACGTCTGCCTTCAGCTCAGGTCGTGATCCCAGCGTCCTGGGATCGAGCCCCACATTGGGATCCCTGCTCAGTGGGAAGCCTGCTTCTCCCTCTCCAGCTCCCCCTGCTTGTGTTCCCTCTCTCACTCTCTCTCTCTGTCAAAAATAAATACAATCTTTAAAAAAATATATTGCTTTCAGATCTTTCTTCCTTTCTACTGTGTGCACTCGGGGCTGTACATGTCCATCTGCGCACTGCTTTGGCTGCATCCCACCACCTTTGATAAATTGCGTTCTCGTTTTCATTTAGTTTAAAACATTTAAAAATGTATCTTGAGGGACGCCTGGGTGGCTCAGTTGGTTGGGAGGCTGCCTTCGGCTCAGGTCATGATCCCAGGGTCCTGGGATCGAGTCCCACATCGGGCTCCTTGCTCGGCGGGGAGCCTGCTTCTCCCTCTGCCTCTGCCTGTGTTCGCTCTCTCTCTAACAAATAAATAAATAAAATCTTAAAAAAAAAATGTATCTTGAGATTTCTTCTTTGACCTGTGTGGCTTCTTTTTAGAAGTGTGTTGTTTATTCGTGTATTCCGGGATTATCATTACTGTTTCTGTTACTGATTTCTAGTTCAGTCCCTGTGGTCTGAAGACAGGCATAGAGTTTCTGTTCTGTGAAATTTGTTGGGCTGTGTTTTTGTGGCTGAGAACATGGTCTGTTGTGGTGAATGTTCCTCATGAGCTCAAGAGGAATATGCATTCTGCCATTGCACAAAGTCGGCTGCATGTCAGTGATACCCGCTGGCGGGTGGTTGTTGGGGTCAGTGAGGGCCTTACTGATTTTCTGCCTGCCGGGTCCTTTCCTTTCTGGCTGAGGGTGTTGAAGGCTCCGAGTATGGCGGTCGGTTCTCTTGGCCCTGGGTTTTATCAGCAGCCTGTTGTTAGGGTGCATGCACTGAGGGGTGCGGCGTCCTTGGAGGATTGACCTTTGCTCATTGTAAAATGCCTTCTTCATCCCTCCCGGCTTCCCTCACCGTGAAGTCTGCTCTAGGACACGTACAGCTGCTCCTGCTTCCATTTGATCAGTGTTGTTAAGACGCTGCGTTTCTCTCCTTTCACGTCTCATCTGGCCGTGCGCGTACGTGAAGTGGTTCCTGGAGACAGCACACCCTCTGGTCCCGACAGCCTCCTTTTTTTTTTTTTTTTTAAAGATTTTATTTATTTATTTGACAGACAGAGATCACAAGCAGGCAGAGAGACAGGCAGAGAGGGAGGGAAGCAGGCTCCCCGCCGAGCAGGGAGCCCGATGTGGGGCTCGATCCCGGGACCCTGAGATCATGACCTGAGCCAAAGGCAGAGGCTTTAACCCACTGAGCCACCCAGGTGCCCCCGACAGCTTCCGACTTAACTGGTGCGCGTGGGCCTCTGACATGCAGGTGATTCTTGGAGGGGTTGGATTAACGTGTCACTGTTTTCTGTTTGTTGCCTTTTCTTTGTTCCTGGTTTATGTCTCCCACTCATTCTGCCTCTTGTGGTTTTATTTTATTTTTAAGTAACCTCCGCGCCCAGCACAGGGCTCGAAGTCAGGACCCTGTGATCGAGAGTCACGTGCTGAGTGTCAGAGCCGCTGGGCGTCCCTGCCTCTTGAGGTTTTCATAGAGCATTTTATATGGTTTCGTTTTCTCTCCTTCCTTAGCATGTCCCTTATACTTCCTTTTTAGCTGGTTCGTGTTGTTTTTTTTTAAGCGGTTGCTCTGGAGTTTGCAACACGCATTTCCTGCTCATCCAATTCACTTTAAAAAAATCACCCTGTGCTGTTCCACAGGTGGGGGCCTTGTAATAGCACGGCTGTCCCAGCCGCTGCCCCCGTCGTGGGCATGGGGGGTGCACGGGGGTGTACGCGCACACGGTGCACACACAGAAGCAAGCGCATTGATGGTGTTATTATTTGGAACGAGCTGGTACCGGTTAGAGCAGTTGGAACGGAAGAGTGAAGGTCTGTTTTACTCTCCCTGTCCTGCCTACCCGGCTCCTCCTTTCCTCTTTCTTGCTCAGTCTGAGTCTCTCATCTGTATGGCTGTCTCTCTCTCTGCGAAGGCAGCGGGTTTTCACAGGTCCGCTGGCCACAAGCTCCCTCCCTGTTTCTCCGAGAAAGCCCATCTCTCCTTGGCTCTTGGGGGCCGGTTTCGCGGAGTGCGGAGTTCGAGCACGGTGGCGCACAGCGGTTTTTCTCTGCAGACGTCAGGCCTCTCCCTCTGCTCACACCTCGCTCGCCTGGTTGCTGGGATGAGGATGACGGTTTTACCTCTGCAGGTCACATGTTTTCTTGGACTTCTCGCCAGAGTTCTTCTTCATCTGCGATCTTCTCTAATTTGGGCAGGGCGTGCCAAGGTAAGGGGGCTTTGACAAACTTTGCCTGGTGCTCCCTGAGCTTCGTGGAACTGTGGCTGGATGCCTGATAGCAATTTGGGGAAATAACCCCCAGATTCAAGTATTTATCGTCCTGCCTCTGGAGGACTGTCAGGTCTGTGCTCTCCCGAGTCTTCCCTCAGCCTGTTCGTCCTACGGATGAGCCCAGCAGGCGCTTCTCATTTGTCTTGCGGTGTTCTTTTTTTTTTAAATCTCTGTCATTTTTTTTTTTGGTTCTTTCTTGGGGTCTCCGTCTCTGTTTATGTTGCGCATCTGACCTTGCAAGCTGATGCTTGATCCCTTAGGGCCCCGAGCATATGAGTCAGGGTTGTTTTAAGTTCCTGGTCTGCCGTTCCCGCATCCCTGCCTCGTCTGGTTTTGTGGCTGCTCGTGCTCTCTCCACATCATGTTGGTTTGCCTCGTCCCTTTTTCTCGAGGGCTGGACAGGACGCACTGGGAGAAGGAAAGGCTGCAGACCGGCCTCTGGAGCAGCGGTGGTGAGGTGGGGAGGAAGGAGGTGCTTTGTGGTCCTGTGACAGGTGAGCCCCGGCTGCTGTCCGTGGCCCTACAAGAGTTTCACTGTCTTCACTCTCTCGTAGGCAGCCAGGATGGCAAGAGGGGCCATAGCTGGGGGCCCCTGGGCCCTGGTCGGTGAGGCTCTGGCTAACAGGGTCCCCCGAGGGCAGGCCTATTTAAGAGCAAGGTGCGCTGGAGAATTTAAAGTTACTTCCTTCCCGTCTCCTTGCCGGAATCCCGAGGGGACTTTTGCCAAGTTCTCGGGGGGAACCTGGTTGAGCTCCTGGAGGTTAACCTCACTCACCTTGGGGGCCTGTGGGACCCAGTGTCCCAGGGCTGCTGCCCTCGGGGGGGCTCTGCCGGAGCCTCTGGTGACTGCCCGTTACAGCTTGGGATCCCAACCCGCGCTGGCCTGCTTCCGAGCCCCCCACGGGAAGCCGGACCGCTGCAGTCTCCTGCCTGGCTCTTCCGTCTTGGGGACAGCAGTTTGCCCCCTTTCCCCGTCCGTTGTGGATCCGAGGGGAGGTGTTGGTTCCTCCTCAGTTTACCTTGCTGCTTGCCGCTGGGGTGCAGCGGCCACTCCCAAGCCCTTCACACGGGCCGGGAACCGGAGCGCCCCACTGCCTTCTCACGGCCGAGCTGGGGAGTTCTCTGAGTCGCCGTGCTTCTGCCTGAGACAACCATGGTGGCGGCCGCAGAGTCCCGGGCACTTGGCTCGGCGTGGCGGGTGCTGTGGGGTCGCGGCCGGGCCTCCCTGCTTTGCCGCGGGCCGCCGGCTGGGTACATTGGGACAGCGGCTCCCACGGGGTTTTGGGGTGGGGGCGGCCATGGGAACCACGCATGTGCGGGGACACGCTGTTTTCCACGGCAGCCCCGTTCTCCCTTTACCTTTATGGTGGGTTCAGTAAACAAAGAAACTTATTCTTGTCGGTGGTGAAAACACGGCGGCCGTGTGCAGGGAAGCCGAGTGGGGCGTGGGGGGCACCCTGCCCACTGCAGACTCGCCCCTGCTCGTCCGGCCGTCCACTCTCTATGTCCCGTTCTTCTCTGCCTGTGCCGTCCCCCACGTCGGAAGCATCACTGGTCCTCCGCCTGCAGGCGTCTCCTTGGTCTGACGACAGTCTGTCCCGCAGGCCTCTGCGTCCCCGTATTCTGACCCCGCAGGCCCTGTGTGCGGCCACGGGACCCTTCCCCAGGGCCCCCGGCCACTGGCATGTCCTGCTCATCCCGCTTACGGGCAGGGGCGGAGCGGGGCCTCCGGAGATTGCAGGGAGCCGCTGGGACGCTGTCTCTCCCTGTGACAGGCTACGTAGCGGAGGCTTAGGGCGGGAAGGTGACTTGCTCAGTGGCCTACAGGTGTGCTGCAGAGCAACAAGACACCGGGGTCCCTTGGCTGGAGCCCAGTGCCCCCCACGCCATCCATCATAAGAACATAGTTGGGAAACTAGTGGTTTACCGGATTTTTATGTCATTATGTCAGCAAAACACTTAGGAAGCCCGTGTGGATGACACGGAGTTACTTTTCCTGTGAAAAATAAGTTGAACACTTGGGGGAATTTGATAAAAGGTGGTGACTTAAAAAAATGTCCCCGGGATGTGGGCAACGCGCGCAGGGAGAAGTTGTGAACGACCTACAGACTCTGTACGGGGATTATTTCCCAACCCTCAGTCCAGGGTCCACTTTTAAAAGAAGCCGCATAGGTTTGGACGAATGAGGTGATGTCCTGCGGGTACCGCTGGCCCGGGAGGGGCGCCAGGGAGCGGGGTCAGCAGCCCGGGCTCGGGGACGGGGCACGGCCCGCTCGGGTACCTGTAGAGGCGCCCACGCTGGTGAGCCCCGTGTGGTTTCCTGCTTTTACCGGCCTTTCCGCGGGCCTGCCAGCGTCCGGCCCCTCAGGTGAGAGAGACACGTGCTCCTGGGAAGCTCAGCCTGGTCCGTGCGCGGGGCGGGCGGGGGCGGGCTCGGGGCTGGAGGCGGCTGTGTGTGGGCAAGGCGGGGGAAGCATGTGCCCCAGGGCGCGGGAAGAGCATGGGCGGGACGGGTGTGCATGGGAGGAGTGTGGCGGCCCCCATGAGCTGTGCCCTGTGGCTCTGCGGGCCTGCAGTCTGGGCCTGCTGATGGGTGCCGAGCTCGGCCTGCTGCATGACCACAGGGTCCAGCTGTCCCTCCGTGCAGGGCCGGTCCTGCCCCAGCCGCCGCTCTGTGCAGTCAGAGCCCTGCTGGTCAGGAGCCGTGTGGGGCTGAGCCAGTGACTGAACCTCTCTGAGCTTTGTATTCCCAGTTAGTAAACCAGGTGTGTGTACACGCGTGTGTAAACGCTCTCCACCGCGCTGGGTGTGAGGGCTGAGGTCGTGACCAGGAGCTGCCCGGTGTGGTGTCTGTCTCCTTGTGAGCTGGTCCCGCGGACGGAGCTGCCGCAGAGACCGTGGGATCGACGGGTCTTCCCACTGGGGAGCTGGCGGCAGTGGAGACCAAGCTGGCCGGGAGTGCTCGCCTATCCTGCCAGCCTGCCTCTGATAGGTGTCCCCCCACCGGCCCTGCCTGGGCCCTTTGGTCTCTTGCCCCGCAGGCTGTGGGAATAGCGAGTTGTGTGCGTGGCTGGCCATCCTGGGGGCCGTCGCAGTCTCCCTGCTGGGACCACACCCCCAGACGTTTGGTGAATGTGGGGAGGCTGTGCCCCTGAAGCTGTGACGTGTGTATCTGGGGTCTTCCTCGCGGGCATAGCTTGGTCTGTGCAGGAAAGACGTGCCACAGCCTCAGCACAGGACTTGGAGAAATGACCTACAAACTCCTCGTGTGCGACGAGCGTGGTGTGGGGTGCGGTGTTTGCAAGGTGGGGGGCCGGCAGCCCCGGGGCGCGTGAGGGCCTGCTCAGCACACCCGTCTCCCGACCTCGGCTGGCCCCGCGCCGCAAGGGCCGGAGCCCCGTGAGGCCATGACGCCCCCAGAGGTCCCGCCGCCCCATGAGGCCACACCGCGGAGACTACTGCGGCCCTGAGAGGAGCCGCAGACCGTTAGGCCTGACTGGAGAGTGTGCTGAGTCACCCAGCGCACATGGGACACGATCTGAGGACACCCCTGCCTTGTCCGGGCCGCCAAGGGCGTGACAGGCCATGCCTCCTGTTGTGTCTGGAGTTGGGGGCTGGCAGGGGGACTCCGTGTGCACCGTGTACCTGTCCCGGACCCTCCTGTTGCAGGGACCCTACCCCCAGTGACCCGAATCCGTTCTTCCCGCTGCCACAGTCCTTTCAGAGGCTCCTCCTTGCCTTTGGCTAAAGGCCATGCTCTGGACCTGGCCATCGAGGTCCTGTGGGCTCACCCGTGTCACTGGCCTGCTTGGCTCCCTTAGTTGTTCAAACATTGTCTCCCCCCGGGACCTGCCTTGCCCCTCCCTCTGCCAGGCCAGTCTCTCTCCTGGGGAGTCCCGGCCATGCTCTGCCCCCCACCCCGTGTGTCAGCCCGCGCGTTCCCCCACAGCTGTCCTGCCGCTGGTGGTCGCCACATCTCTGCGTTCTGGCCTGTAGCCCACCCCCCGCGCGAGCCCGTGTGTCCCCAGCACGTCATGCAGCACCGGGCGCGTGCTGGGAAGGACTGATGAGGGCAGGGCCTGGCTCTTGTCGTGCCCTGTGGGAGCGGCCCTCAGCACCCATCTATCTGCACCTGTGCCGTGCGGTCCTGCCCGGCCGGCCAGTGCTTGTGGGGCTGCCGCCCCGCTCGGCCGCCTGCAACGGCCTTTGCTTCCCGTGCAGCGTCCTGTCCCCGCTTTGCCCAGAAATCCACAGCAAAGAATAGCCTCTTGTGTGCGATGTGTGCTGCCGGGAACCCAGACAATTTCACAGAGTGTCGGTGTTAATCAAGCGGTATTTTCAGGTGCATAGACAACATGCCCAGCACGGCCCTTGGAGCTGACCTCGTGACTCCTTGATCTGACTGCGTGGCCTGCCGGGGCCACCGCTCACACCTGAGAAGCAGGCTCTGAAGGCCCGCCCCGGCCATGCAGCCTGCCGTCGTCCTAGTCCCCTTGGTCCCCCGTGATCTCCGTGGTCTCCCGTGGTCTCCGCGCAGGGTGGGGCCGAAGGTGTCCACGGGTCAGAGCTGGCTGCTCGCTGCCGTCAGGGAGGGTGGCGGCGGGTGGGGCCTCACGCACGAGGCCATGGGGAGCCATTGAGGACTGAGCCCGTGGTCACGGCCCCCTGACCTGGGTGCATGGAGGTGTTGGGGGGTCACTCTGCAGGACATGGGTTTTGAGTCACGTCTTGGAGCACACGGGGGACCTGCACGAGGGGGTTTGTGTGTGAAGCGGCGGCCATGAGAGCAGGTTTCCTGAGTCCCCAGGTCCGCCTGTCGGGAGCTCAGGTGCTGAGCGGAGGTGGTGCGGGGGAGGGGCCCAGGCGGAGGCTGGGTGCCAGGTCTGTGCGTCGGGGGGACCCAACCCGCTGCCCCTGCCTGGGGGTTCGCTGCTGCGATGACTTCCGCTCGGGTGGGGTGTTGGGGCAGGGCACGCGGTCGTAGATGTGACGTGCCCCAATGTGAAGGACGGCGTGGTGGACGGGCCCTGGCAGAGGCCCCCGGTACCACGGTCCCCCATCACTCTGGTGGCATGAAGCCACCTGAACCGGACACGTGTGGTTCCAGACTTGCGAGCCGGCCGGGGTTCGCGCGGGGAAGGGGAACGGTGTGCGGCTGCTGGCGCGGGTCGCCCCAGACGAGAGCCTGGATGCAGCAGCAGCCCCTTTCTCCCACACTGGGAACCCCATGTCCAAAACCAGTCCCCGGGGCGGCCGTCCAGGTGTGGCTGTGGCACAGCGCCCGCACGGCCCACTCGGGAGGACGCCAGGGACCCTGTGTCTGGGCCTTTGTCCCCCCCACAGGCCCCTTTTGGCTGTTTCTGACTTCTCCCACTTCAGACAGTGTTTTCTGACGGGCTTGTGCGCGTCTGTGTCTCTGTGAGGACCTGTCTGAAGACGGGACCTGTTCCGGGGGGCCCCGGGGTTGGCGTCCTGGACATGGCCTGTGTTTGCTGGACGGGGGAGAAATTGATCTGAACTGCGCCCGTCTGGGAACAGCTGCTGCTGGGGATTTCGGCGCTGCCGCCGCCGAGCCTCACTGTGCATCTCCGCCGATCATCGTGCCAGAGAGCCGCACCCGGCGTGGTACCGGGGGACACAGGAGGCCGGCTCTGAGGTCTCGTGAAGAGCGGGCTCTCTCCGACCAGGGCCCCGAGTCTCCGACGGGAGGGCCCCGTCTCTGTGGCCGTGAGCCCCGTGGGGTGGTGCCGGCGGGGGGTTGTCTGCCACCAGGGATGTGGTTTGAGGACAGCGTGCTCCGCGGCCCCCCAGGCGCAGGCACAGAAGGTCCAAGCCGGGGACGGGCTCTTCAGTGTTTCGGGTCAAGGACTTTGAGCTTTGAGCCTGATCCTGTCTCCCCTTCCCCCTGGGCTTGGTGCAGGGACGTCCCCGCAGAGCAGGGGCACCCGTGGCTGTGCAGGCAGCCTCGCCTGCCTGTCGGCCGGGCACCGCGCTGGAGCGGAGGCCGTGCGTGCCCGTCGGGAGGCGGCGGCGGGACCTCACCGTCACTGGCCCCCTGGGGTTTCCATCTAGAGCAGTTCGATGCGGTGCCATCAGCCAAAACAGCACGTTGAGAAGCGACCGTGGTCCGTGTGGGTGCGGTCCGTCTGCCCCCTGCGGGCCCACAGCCCCACTCCGGCCCCCACGTCGGGTCCCCCTCGGGGAGCCCCACACGGCGCGCGTTCCTCCCTGCTCTGCGCTCCCGCATGTTCCGTGTCCAGGCCGGTGAAGGTCCGAAACCGTGCGTGGTCGTGCAGACGCTGCTGTAACTGACGCCGGGCACTTCCGTCCCTGCAGCCGCCGCTCTGCCCTCTGTCATCGCCTCGTGAACGTGGCCGTGCTGTGCGTGGTCCTTCGTGGTTGTCCTCTCTGTGGGCTGCTCCTCACTGACGAGTGCTTCGTGGTTCCCTTCTCTGCTGCATAGTGTGTGGTGTGTGTGGACGTGTCCCACCGGGGCCACCCGCCTGCGGGGACACGTTTGTGCGAGGAATCAGGTAGCTGGGGCTGTCCACGTGTGGACCCTGCATGCGCACACGTGTTCTCATTCTGTGGGTAAACCCCTCGCTGGGGATCCACGGCGGTGCCGCCGGCCGGCCGGGTCGCACTGTGTGGGCCGCCCTGCTGTCTGCGCCTCCCGCGGGCCGGCCACAGCCCGCACACCTGCCCCCTGACCCTGCCCTTCACGGAGGCAGCGGGGCCCTGCGTCCCGGCGTGCGTGGTCTTGCCACACACGTGGGCACAACGTCTGTGACCACTGTTCCCGCAAAGATCTAAAACCCGTCACAGTCCCATTTCCTTTGTTCGGTATCTGAAGACTCTTCTCTCCTAACGAGGGGCTGTGGCTGGCGTGTTTACCGGGGCAGGACCGTGTCCAGGGCTCCATGGCTCCCGAGCTGGAGTCATGGTGGCACACGGCGGGCGCCTGTGACGAGGGATGGACAGATGCCCTTCCATGGCGCCGTGGTGCTCGGCCCACCGCGGACAGGTGTTGGGCTTCCACGTCCGCCTGGGTCCATGTGGACGGCGCAGCGGTCCTCCGTGTCTCGGGCCCATGCCCGGGAATCTGGGGCACGCGGGATCTCAGGGCGGGTCCCCTTCCCCTGAACTGGGTCTTGCCCACGGCACCCCCATGTGGCACCCCCATGTGACTCCGTGACTCGGAGCCCCACCCGCAGCACCCGCCGGCCTCCGGCCGCCCCTCCCTCCGCTCGCTCCCGACACACCCGCGTAGCCGTGTGTTTGCCGTCCCTGCGCGGGAAGCACATTTATTTGCAGCGTCTCAGGGGCCTCACCTCATTTCTCCCGACAGAAATTCCATGTCGTCTTTCCGTCCTGGCAGAGGACATGGCGACAGTCGGAAGAGTGTGTTTTATACCAACGAAGAGTGGGAGCTCCTAGACCCGAACCCCAAGGACCTAGAGGAGTCCATGGCACAGGAGGAGAGGAAGAAGCCGGGCCCGGAAGGAAACAAAGGTACGGACGTGTTTCCTGTCGCCCGTCCTTCTCTCCATGCGGGCACCTCCGCGGTCCCAGCTTTCCTGGAAGCAGGAGCCGCATCTCTGGGGGGATGAGCCCTGAGGGCCTGCGGGGTGAGGAGTCACCAGAAAGGACCACCCAGCCCGTGGCTCGCAAGGTTTCTCGGGAGGTGGGGCGTCTCGAAGCCGCAGTGCTCTTCACGGATATACGGGTTTTGGTTTTAAACCCTTTGCTTACAGAAGTCCGTAGCATACAAGATGGTAGAACAGAAAGGGTCATGGATTCCACGGGAGCCCTGCGCGGCCCCCACGGTTTTGAACTTAGGGCCTCTCTCTCCAAGCCCCCACGCCTCCCCCTCACCCTGGGCGGGGCGATTTTAACGTAATTCTAGACAGGAATCCGCTGCGTCTAAATTTAAAACCTTATGATGCTTCATTATTATGCTGAGAAACAGCAGCCGTAAATCCAGTCGTCAAGCCCGCCCTGGGTCCATGGCTGCGCGCTCATGTCCCCAGTCACGTGAGGCACTGACAAGGCCTGCAGCGGGTTTCCTTGCTGATTTGCAATGGCCTCATTGCGTCTGAGCCGCTCCCCGTCCCCATCCTCCGTTTGCCTCGGTACACGTGTGCCCAAGATGGTCTCTGTACTGAGGACGTCCCACGCTCTGGAGGGCAGGTCCCTCCTTGCTCCTCGGGTGCCCTGTATAAGGTCACAGGGCTGCCTCCTTGGACAAGGACACGCTGTGGTGGGTGTCTGGGGCCACGTATCCTCCAGCGTCTGGGGCCACGTGTCCTCCGGCACCGCGGTGGGAACCACGTCGCATGTGGCCCCTGCTGGTGTTGGAGAGGATCAGCGTTTGGGTGTCATCAGCCCGACCCTGCCTGTGCAGCCACTTCTGTGCCCGTCCGGGGATCCACGAGGCAATGTTGATGTTTTCATATAAAACAACAGTAATCTGGAAATTCGGCCTCGTGCTCGATTGTAGCGGAGCTGGAGGAGGAGGCAGGATCTTACGAAATCGTTACAGGAGTGCGAGTATTTCAAGGGAGTACGTCTCCTGTCCCCTGGAGGGTGGTCCTGGCCCACTGTGCCGGGGAGCTTGCCCGTGTTCGCAGGGTCGTGGTGTGGGGCCCAGTCCCGTGGGACGTGGTGTGAAGGTGGCCGGCCGGGGCGTGCTGTGCTTCCTGGCGAGGGCCCACGTCAGCGCCTCCTGAGGAGGGGGGCTTGGGTTCTGGGATTGACCTGCGAGCAGGAAGGAGTCAGGAAGGAAGGGTCTGCGAGGCTGAGCGGCTCGCGTGGGCTGGAAACTCCCCGGGCCAGACACGCGGCCACGTGGGGCTGACTCTGATCGCGCGGGCTCGAGGACCCTTCCTGTACCAGCCACGAGCGTCAGCCCCGAAGCGTGTCTGTGTTGCACGGTGTGGGGCACGAGCTGCGCCCCTTGTGTCCGTTCCTCTGTGTTCAAGTGCACAGAGTCCCTCCGGTCAGAAATGTGATGTCGGCGGGTTTCCACGGCGAGCGCACCCACGTAGGCAGCACGTTCTGAGACAGGATGGGGCCGGCCCTGGCCCCTCACGCTGTCCCCCATCCCCCCACTCCTCGCCCTGTGCCCCGCCTGAGCCCTCCTCCCCCAGCCGGCCCCTCCCCACCGGCCCTGCCAGTCATCCACCCCTCCCAGGGCAGCGCTGTCCCGACGTAGGAGCCGGGAGTCGTCTGTTTTCCAGCTTCGCAGAATCCCGACACGCGTCCCAGTGCGTGTTTCCTCCCCGCGGTTGGAACGTGAGTGGGATTTCGTTCGTGCTGATATGTACTTGGATCCGTCAGTATTTCATTTATTTTTTTTTAAAGATTTTATTTATTTATTTGACAGAGATCACAAGCAGGCAGAGAGGCAGGCAGAGAGGGGGGCGGAAGCAGACTCCCTGCTGAGCAGAGAGCCCGATGCGGGGCTCGATCCCAGGACCCCGAGACCATGACCTGAGCTGAAGGCAGAGGTTTTAACTTGCTGAGCCACCCAGGCGCCCCAGATCCGTCAGTCTTTTAAAGACGACTTTCTGAGGAAGAGAACGGAGTCAGCCTTTAAAACACACGTTCACGACGAAGAACACATTAGGGGGGTTGTTTTGCTTTCTTCCTGAGAACGGGTGAGCGAAGGGAGCCCAGAGGCCCCGTGTCTGTGAGTCCCGCCGGGAGCCTGCTGTCTGACGGCGGGGCCGGGACTCCGTGTTTCTGGGACGCTGCGGGGAACTTGGAGCCACCGTGCTCCTCCCCAGCCTGTGTCTCTGTCCCCTTCGGGAAACTGGTGATGAGACCTGAGCGTCTGGAGAAGAGCGGCTGTGTCACAGACGAGTCTCGAGTGAGGCATCCCGCGGCCCCGTCCTAAATCCCTCTTCGGGGCCAGGGCCCGACCCCGTTTGCACACTCAGGCAGGCGTAGTCACAGCCAGGACACGTTCTTGGGGAAGGACCCCATGGCGAGTCTCCTGAGGAAGGACCCAGGGTGGGGGACGGTCTCAGGGTCTGGGCTCGGTTTTCGTCCAGAGCGAGTCGGGGCTCAGGGATGTCCCCACCTGTGGTCGCTGTACACGGACGTGGGAGTTCCCGGAGGATGGCGGGCGGGAGGTTGATGCGTTTTCCTGGGTTTGCAGAAGGTCGGCTTGTCCTGTACGTAGAAAACAAGTCTTGTTTTTCTGTAGGAGTCGCCAGCTCAGGATTTCCCTTTGATTTTGGACGTATTCCCTACAAAGGAAAGCGTCCTTTGAAAGACATGATCGGATCGTACAGGAGCCGGCACGTCAGCGGCGAGCCGTCAGGAGACGGGGCGCAGGGCGCGGCCGGGGTCAGGCCGCCGGCCGGGGCGCAGCTGCAGGTCCAGAGCCAGCAGGAGGAGCTGGAGCGGCTGCGGAAGGACCTGTCCAGCCAGAAGGTAGCCGTCCTCCCTCCCCACGTGTGTCCCTGCCGCCGGCTGTGCCGTGGGGCTGCAGCCCAGGCCTCCGAGGGTCTTGGTCCCCAGATGGGCCTTCTCTTCTGAAGGTTTGATGTCGGTGCCCGTGCTCCGCGGGGTCACGTCTTCCGAGACACTTGGGTTTCTGGGGGCGTGGGCAGGGGGCCGTGTCTCCTGCTACGGGGCCCTCTCCCACCCGGCGCAGCGCCGGCTGGGTCCAGTAACAGGAGGGAGAAGCGTTCCCATGTGGTGTCCGTGTCCCTCTGAGACCGAGGACGCCTCGTCATTGGGCAGCTCAGAGCTGCTGGTCAAGCCCCCGGATGCACGTGTGCTGGGGGCCGTGGGGGGACGGTGTGCACGTCCGCACCTCCCGTTTCCTAGTATTGTTCTCTGCCCAGGGGCCAGCGTTTCCGAGCCCCCCGAGAGGAAGGGCACCATGCGCGTGCTCCTCGCTGCCGGGTCGCATGGTCACCGCGTCTGCTCCCTCCCCTCCGGCTCCAGGAGCTCGTGCGGCTGCTGCAGCAGACGGTCCGGTCCTCCCAGTACGACAAGTACTTCGCCAGCAGTCGGTTCTCTGAGGGGGTCCCGAAGGATGCGCTTGACCTTCTGCACCGCAAGGATGACCAGATCCTGGGCCTCAGCAGCCAGCTGGAGCGGCTCTCCCTGGAGAGAGAGAGTCTGCAGCAGGAGGCCCGGACGCTCAAGAGCAAGGTGGGCGAGCTCAGCGAGCAGCTGGGGATGCTGGTGGAGACCATCCAGGCCAAGGACGAGGTCATCATGAAGCTCTCGCGGAGGCTCAGCGAGGGCACGGATGGCACGGCCCCTGCTGCAGGGACGCCCGGCTCCCCGGCCCCCGCCAGCAGGGAGCAGCTAGAGCTGGACAGGCTGAAAGTGAGTGGGGCGCGGGCTCGGCTGCGGGGCGGGTCAGACAGCATCCAGGGCTGCGGGCCTCCGCGGAGCCGTGATGCCTCTTGGGGCAGATGGAGCAGGACCTCCCGGCAGATGACGGGGCGTTCTCTAAGAAGCGTCGGTGGAAAGTGCGAGTCCGACCATGTTGTTGCCCGGGGTGCTCCTGGATCTTTCCCTCCTTTGCTGTCACAGCCGAGACTCTCCCTTTCTGCTCTGTACCCCTAGAGTTTCATTACCCCACGTAGCCCTGGGGGCCGTCAGCCCCCACACACAAGCGCCTCGGCCAGCACCACACATGGCCTGCCTCAGCCCTGGGGGTGTGGGAGCCGAGGGGCCGTTGTTCCCAACAGCTGGTGTGGGGTTGGCTCCCAGGCAGGCCTGCTCAAGTCAGGGTCCCTGCACCTAGGCTGGGAGGGTCCTGGCCCTGAGGGCGGGGGGCCAGCCTGGGTGGGAGGCTGCTTCTTGAACTGTGGCTGTCCGGGTCGGAGCTCAGGTGGGGAAGGGCCGTGCCCCCGGCCATCAGGCCGCAGAGAGGCACTGAGCATGGCCCGGCTCAGCCAAGTAGGGCTGTAGCCCCAGTCCCCACCCAGCCCTAACGTGCTGCTCGCCTGGGTACCCTCTTGCTGGGAATACCGTGCACCAGGGGCGTCTGGCCCCCGAGGGCAGGTTCTCTTTGAAGGCGAAGACTCGCACGTTGAGGTCATCAGTGAGCACCTGCCACGTGCCCGGCAGTAGCTCGCCGGCTTGTCGGCACAGAGCTGAGTGGTAGACGTGCAGGGGTCTCTCCGAGAATTCTAGAAGAGAAGTGAACCTGGGCTGATGGCAGTGTCGTGGGGACAAGCACGTGGCCTCCCAGAGTGGCCACGGCTCAGTGACATGCGTGAGGCTGGAAGGTCAGCCGCAGAGCTCCAGCCCCATCCCTCTGTGGCTGGACCACACACGCCGCCGTGGTCGGTGTGGCGGGAACAGCGCGGCTCTGCCCGCGTTCCAGGAGCGAACACACCCCGCCCGGCCGGCACCGCATCGGGCCGCGTGGGCCTGCTGGGCGGGGACGCGTGGGAGCGAGCGGCTTGTCTCTGGTGCATGCAGCACCCCGTGGACGCGGCAGACAGACTTGATCGGGAGCCGGCGTCCCCCTTATTCACGCTGTAGGTTCTGTGGCGAGACGAGCGGCGTGGTTTTGACGCACGTGGTGATTTTATGACTTTTCCTCCAGTGTTTCTCCACGGTTTTTAAGACCCCACCGTGGTGAGGTGACTTGGGACAGAGCCCAGGGCGGGGGCGGCGTGGGGCCCCGGGCTCCCGGTGGGCCGGCCGGCTGCCCCGAGCTCTCTGCCGCCGCCCGCTTCCACCGCTGGCCCCGCGGCGGCTCCGCGGGAATTGAAACAGGTCTGGGGCGGGGGGCGCAAGTGGGGCTCCGCACGTGTGTGCTTGCTGCCCCCGCTTCTCACGGCTGCACGGTTTCCATACTGACTTCTTGCCTCGACCCTGAATTCGGAAACTTCCGCGGGCGGACACCGCCTGTGTCTGGGGGAGCACTCGTCCGTCACGGCCACGACCCACTTCTCCGACTGCCTGTTCGGAATCTGCCGACGCGTCTCGTTGGCTCTGGATCGCGGTCACTTTCTGTTTCTGGGGTATTTTGAGGAAGGAACGCACGTGGGTCGTAGGAATTGACCAGCCTAAGTACTGGACTGCTTCTGTACCTCCTTCCAGGCTTTTCTGTTTCTTCTCACTTGGCGTGGGTGCCCCATGGCTTCGTCGGGCACAGTCGGGGCTGCGGTCTGCGTCCCCATCCCCCCGCCTGTGCGGCCAGGCTTCCCGTGACCTGCCGCTTGGCCGGCCGCTGGCCTCGTCTGGACTCTCACGGGCGTTGGTTCAGCCGCGCCCCAGGGGCTGTGCTGGGAGTGCGCGGCCCGTCCCGGGGCGCCCGCAACAGTCAGAAAGTACAGAACAGACAAGCCACACTTGTAGAGAGCACGGGAGGAGCTCAGAGCCACTCAGCTTTGCTGCGTATGGACCCCGCCTGGGTGTCGGGTCCCCTCCTGCCCTGTGAACCAGGCCTCCCCTCACGGGGTCTCTTGGGGTCCTATGGGGTCCTGTGCGGTCTGGTGGGGGTCCTGTGGGGTCCGGCGGGGTCCTGCGGGGACCAGAGGCCTGGCAGTCATAGAGCTTCACTTGTCATTGGCGTTGGCGTAGGGGGAGTCCTCACGATGAAGTCACACAGGACGTGACCGGGAGGCCCGCGTACTCGGCCTTCTCGCCGTCCTCACCTGCTCGCGTCTCTCCTCCTCCTGCGTCGGCCTGCTTTGCTGTGTGTGTCGCCTGTGGCGGCTGGAGAGCTTCCGTAGCAGGAGAGGGGAGGATGGACCCTGGGGAGGGGCCCAGGCCTCGGGTGGGGCTGGCCTTCAGCATCTCGGGGGCCTGTGGGGGCGTGCGGTCCTGCTGACACAGGAGGCGTGGGCCTGTCAGGTGCGGCCCGGAGCCCTGTGGCCCGGCTCTCAGCGGAGACAGGAGACAGCGGCCCGAGGGCTATCGCTCACGGAGCTGCCAGGAGTCTCACGTGGACCCTACAAGCGTCAGGGACCCAGGGGGCCGTCGGAACATTACTGTTCCTCCGTACGTCGTAGGGTGGTTATGGCCCCACCCCCACGGTGGCGTCCAGCCCGGAGCCGGGACACGACTCAAGGAGCAGGCATGACCTCCGTCCCGTGAGGGGCGGACACTCCCGGCCGGTCCAGGAGTAGCCCTGCGACCCGGGGGCCAGCGCAGCCCCGGGAGCCTGCAGAGCTGGGGGTCGGCACGGGGACAGACGACTGAGCTTGGCGGAGCACGTTCCCCCCAGACGCTTCCTCTCCTCGCCGGTGGTCCTGGGCGGCCGCCGCGCGTGTCACCGCGCTAGGGAGAACCTGTCACCGACCTGCGAGGCTGTCTAAGCCAACGGCTGGTGCGGCAGACGGCAACCGCTGGTGACTTGTAGGCGAAGGCTGTGTCCGGTCCCTCGCACTTCGCCGGCGGCGTTTCCAGAGCTGGAAATGTTTGCGCGTAAGCGCGGGAGGAACGTGCTCCCAGCGTGTCGTCCGCTGCGGGGGGCGGGCGTGATTCCGTATCGCGCGTGGCCTTTCCTCTGTCCCGAGTGACAGTGAGAACCCACAGAAAATACGTTCCCCGAGTTAGAGGAAATGGTCTCGAGGCCTGGCTTCGTGACACGTCAGGGCGTGTGAGGAGGTGGCGTTCACAGCCTGAGGACGTGATCCTACTTGTTCCTTCGTTGTCCCAAGGGTGGCCGCAGAGGCCACCAGGACGTGCCCGGCGGTCGTCTTGCGTCTGCGGTGGGGCCCTCGGGGGACACGGCGGTACGTTAACCGTATGGGAGAGAGCGGGCTGGCCTGACGCGGATCTCTGCCCACAGGATAACCTGCAGGGCTACAAAACCCAGAACAAGTTCCTCAACAAGGAAATCCTGGAGCTCTCGGCGCTGCGGAGAAATGCGGAGAGGAGGGAGCGGGATCTGATGGCCAAGGTGGGTCGGGCCGCAGTGTCTCCTGGTGGCTGGGGACGCGGAAGCCTCTAGAAGCTCACCCTTAACCAGTCCTGCTCCTGTGCTGGGGCGCAAGGACCCAAAATGCAGGCTGTAGGGTGCTGCGTACCGAGAGGCGCCCTGATGTGGGTTGACGGAAAGCCGTTCGCTCCGACTCCCAGGTTCCCCGAACCGAGGGGGTTCGGACTGTGACTTCGTCCGTTGAGTCGTGCGGCCTGGTTTCCCGTCCGTAAACGGGGACGCTGGGAACCCGTCAGCGTGCGTCTGTTGGCGCTGTGGCCGGGAGGGCAGTGCCTGCGCAGCAGCCGGCACGCGGTGGCCCTCGGGGGCCCTCGTGGCCCCTGCTCTGCACTCCGTGGGTCGCGTCTGCCCAGACCTGCGTCCACGTGGTCCTGCGGTGTGTCTGATGACGCGGCAGACAGGCCGGTCGGGGGCACAGCGTCCCGGGAGAGGTCGGTGCCGCACGGGCCCTTCTCCCGGCCACCTGCCATGTGACACTCGGCAGGACTGTAGGGACCGCCATGTGGTGTCGGTTCCTGCCGCTCCCTTTGCCATGCAGGACTGACGCCATGTTGGCATCTGGGGTCTCGCTGGCCGTGCGTCCTCTGGGCCAGCGCCCTGGGAGGAGGGGGCCCGGGGTGGCCCGAGGTGACAGGACTCTCCTGGCCTCCGTGCGGTCCCCACTCACCGCCCCATGGCTGGGGCTCACCGCCCGCCGGCTGCGTGCGGCCCCGGGGGGCCCCTCCTGCGTCCTGGTCCTGGTCGGGGCGTCGGTGACCCCCGTTCTCTGTAGTATTCCAGCCTGGAAGCCAAGCTGTGTCAGATGGAGAGCAAGTACCTGATCCTGCTGCAGGAGGTGAGGACGCCCGTGTGCTCCGAGGAGCAGGGCCCGGCGCGCGGCGTCATCGCGCAGCTGCTGGAGGACGCCCTGCAGCCCGACGGCCCGGAGCAGCCCGGGCAGGCGCTCGTGAAGCCTCGTCTTGTCAGGTGGGGGCGCCGGCGGCTGCAGGGGGGCGAGCACTGTCCGGGGCAGACCGCGCGTGTGTGTTCCGCTGCACCCTCGCGCCCGGCACCGTCCGCCCCCAGAGCGGGTGATCTCGCGTTCTTGCCGTAGCCGCTGTGCGGTGGGGCCGGGCTCAGGCCCCCTCTCCTGAGCACATCGGTGTCCGCGGTTCCACATGGCTCTGGTCCCGCTGCGTGCCCGTCCCCACAGGAGTGGGGGCCCCGTCCTGAGACGCAGCTGCTCCCATACATGGCTGGAGAGCTGAGGGGTCCCCGCCTGGGGAGAGGGCTTGGCCAGCCTGGCACGGTGGCTCTGCCCCCACCGAGGCTCCCCCCCTAGGGGGAGCCTCGCTCCTCCGAGACCTGCTGCAATCTGGCTCGCAGCCCTGGGGCCTCACTCCTGCTGCACAGCACTCCCTGTGCCCATGTGCCCTGCGCTGCCCCGGGGGGAGGGGCAGTGGGAGGGGGAAGGTCCCCCCACCAGCACAGGTTCTCACTGGTGAGGGGGTGTTTTCATCCTCGCACCTTGTCCGCCGTTGCCCCCGAGTGGCCGTGGCAGGAACAGGACGCCAGCCTGGGCAGTCGGCTTCCACGCTCGCCCTTGCAGGGTCCACAGGGCTCAGGGCGCCTGTGTCCCCCCTCGTGCACTTATGGGCTCCTACTGTTTGTCGCGTTGCTGTATCTCTAGCTCATCATTACAGAAGCTTCCAGACCCACAGAGTCGAGTCCCGGGACCCCCGCCTCCCCCCCCCCCCCTGGAATTCCCTTCCGTCTGGTAGTGCCCCAACCTCCCCCCACCGCTCCAGGGTTTTTCCTGGGGTGCCGTTCGGCACATCCAGGCCTGCTCCCATGACGGGCTTCTGCGTGTGTCTCTAGCTTCTTGCTGACCATGTCCTGATACACAAATCCCACCGTACCAGGTGGTCCGGGGGACCCGCGCAGCCTCCGAGCCGTGTTTCACGGGCCTCGTGCCCTTTTGCTGTGGGAGACACAGGTGGAGCCCAAACCCTGGTGTCGCTCCTGCTTCCCTCGTGGCGGACACGTGGGGTCCTTCCACGTTCCCTCGCGACAGATGGGAGGCGGCCAGCGTCGGGGTTTGTGTTTCCAGCGCCCGTGTGCGGGCTCTAGGGTGCAGACAAGCAGCGGGATCCCGACCTGCAGGGAACACATCTATTCAGCTCTGCCAGGTTCGCACGGGCCACGCTGGCGGCGGCAGGCGCAAGAGGCCCTGTGTCTGTCTTCTGTGGCTTCCTGCAGATTGTCTCAGACGTGGCGGCTTGCACACCACCCGTGAGCCGGCTCAGCTAGTGTGGGCCGTCCATCTGGTGGGCCTCCCCGGATGTTGATGGCATCACAGGCGCTGTTCCTCCCCGGGGCCTACGGGGCTCAGTGCATGTCCTCACGCGCTTGCGCCGTCCCTGGGCTCATAGACCGAGGACTCTGTTCCCACGGTGGCTATTGGGCACGGCCTTTCCCGCTTCTGGAGGCCACAGGCATCGCTGGGCTCCGGCCCCCTTCTCCCCTCCTCTGCCGGCAGCCGTGGGCTGCACGCCCCAGTCCTGCCCTGCTTGCCCGCTGGGAAGGGTTCCTGCATGTACGCTGGCCCGGGGTAGCCCAGGGGGGCCACCCTGCCCTCAGCCCTGTTCAGTGTCGCCGTGCTCCTCAGCCAGGGCATGGCCGGCCGCAGGTGTGAGGAGCTGTGGTTCCGCCTCCCACGCCTACGCTGTCTTCATCCCTAATATCTACGCACGTGCCTCGCCTTTCTCCTTCTGAAATGATGTTTTCCAAGCACAGAAGCTAACGTGGATGTGCAGGACATGGAAACACATGTCCACGTGGCCAGGCTAGTGGGCACGTTTTTTTTCTTCCGTGCTGTCACATGAAGGTCTTTAAACCATCTGGAAGGGATTTTTGTCCTAGTACAAAGAGATCTAATTTCACGTCTTCCACAGAGCCAGCCGCGCGTCCTGCCCTTGCCGTCAGGAGCTTCTTCCTTGCTTGCTGAGTTCCGGTGGCTGCTCCCAGACCCAAGGGCCACGTGCACATGGGCCAGTGTCTTTCTCTTTGGTGTTTTCGTCAGAATCCCGTCACTTAGTTTTCCCTTCTGTATGTCTCAACAGTGAGTACGACATCTACGGGTTTAGGACCGTCCCAGAGGACGACGAGGAGGAGAGGCTGGTGGCCAAGGTCCGAGCGCTGGACCTGAAGACCTTGCACCTCACGGAGAACCAGGAGGTGTCCACCGGGGTCAAGTGGGAGAACTACCTGGCGAGCACGGTGAACAGGGACATGGCGTGCTCCCCGGAGCTGAAGAGCCTCATCCGGGCTGGCATCCCGCACGAGCACCGCTCCAAGGTATGGAAGTGGTGTGTGGACCTGCACGCCAGGAAGTTCAAGGACAGCACCGAGCCCGGGTACTTCCAGACGCTGCTGCGGAAGGCGCTGGAGAAACAGAACCCGGCCTCCAAGCAGATCGAGCTGGACCTGCTGCGGACCCTGCCCAACAACAAGCATTACTCCTGCCCCACATCGGAGGGCATCCAGAAGCTGCGCAACGTGCTGCTCGCCTTCTCCTGGCGGAACCCCGATATCGGCTACTGCCAGGGTCTGAACAGGTGCGCTCGGCCCCGCCGTCCCCTCCCCTCCCCTGCAGGGTCTGAGCAGGTGCACTCGGCCACGCTGTTCCCTCCCCTCCCCTGCAGGGTCTGGGCAGGTGTGCTCGGCCCGGTCGTCCCCTCCCTTCCCCTGCACGGTCTGAACAGGTGCGCTCCTCCCAGCTGTCCCCTCCCCTCCTGGCTAGCTGAGGAAGGTCCGCCTCGTAAAGCAGGTTTGCCGTCAGCTAGGCTTAATGATGCGGCATCCCCAGTTCTGGAGTAATCGAGAGGAATAAACGTACTTTCGGAAAGTGTCAGGATCACCAAATGTGGGGTGCCTGGCCAGCTGTCGGTGGAGCCTGTGACTCCTGACCTTGGGGTCTTGAGTCCGAGCCTCACTTGGGTGTGGAGACTACGACAAGAAGGAGGAAAGAAAGAAGGAAACGGCTCCCTAGCCCCGGAACACTGCCTCGACGTTGTTTCCTGGGGCTGGAGGAGCTGTGGCCGTGAGAACCCGGGGCACCGGGGTCCAGCGGGCCGCGCGGCCTGGGCAACAGGGGCTGGCGCTCACCATGCCGTCGTGTGCTTGCAGGTTGGTGGCAGTGGCCCTTCTGTATCTGGAGCAGGAAGACGCTTTCTGGTGTCTCGTCACCATAGTGGAGGTGTTCATGCCGCGAGACTATTACACGAAGACGTTGCTGGGGTCCCAGGTACGCGCCTCGGTCAGCAGCAGGGAGCACGGGCTGAGATGGGGCCGACCTGAGCCCTGGTGCGGGGTTCCTGCTCACGGCTTCAGCCCCAACCCCTGCGCCGGGTGCACAAGGCAGGGCGCTGCAGACCGTGGGCCGGGCTGGTGTTAGCTGGTGGGGCGGGCGGGCCATTGCACGCCATGAAAGCGGACCGACCCCGCAGCCCCGCTGTTCGCAGTGGCTGCTCCGCTGTCCCCCAGGCTCCACTATCCCCCTGGGCTCCCCTGTCCCCACGGCTCTGCTATCCCCCGGGCTCCAATGTCCCCACAGCTCTGCTGTCCTCCTGAGCTCTGCTGTCCCCATGGC